>OX387426.1:52282487-52579248 GCA_947563755.1 Lochmaea crataegi | reverse complement strand
AAAATTTTAACAATTATTGACCATTTTAGTCAGTTTCTGATAATTATTGACCATTTTTGACAACTTTCAAAAATTTTGACAATTATTGACTATTTTTGACCATTTTTTAAAATATCTAACAGTTTTTGACAGATTCTGACAATTATTGACCATTTTTGACAATTTCTCAAAAATTTTGACAATTTTCAACAATTATTTACCATTTTTGACAGTCTTTTATAATTATTGACCATTTTTCAATATTTTGACAATTTTTGATCGTTTTTCAAAATTTTAACGCAGCTGTATAGTATCGCGCGTTATTTCAATGCGTCCCTCTCTCTCTGCGCTGAACGTACACTATGGCCTGCGCCTCTCTTTCTCTCTCTTTCTAATGAGTCACATCACGTGACGAACGCTTTTTCGTAACATTACACGTTTCACGAGTTCACTAGCCTTCCCAAAAGTCCTATGTCGTGCAATAAGAAGCAAGCTTCAAAAATTCCAGCCAAAAATGTTATATTGACAGTGTTGCCAGATTTCTAAATAATTCACTAATCCAATGAAATTAAAAAATATATATATTTTTTGTCCCACAAATGTTACGGATTTCGAAAAATTCTATTTTTTTAAATTTCATTAGGTACGAATTTTAACGCCAAAACTAACATTCAATAAAAATTTCTAAATAATTCTCTACTCGACCTTTAACATACAGGATCAATAAATAATGTCTGCTTTTTATCACTATATATCTTCGATATGAAGACGAAAAGTTTTAAAATGAAAATTAATTCTAAAAAGTTTAAAATTAATTTAATTATATACCTACAGGGTGTACCAATTTTACGAGAGAAATTCGGTAAATGGTTTATTTTAAGAGATATAAAAAAATGTTATCAACAAAATTAGTAGAAAGTGTATATTTTGAAATTATCTAGAACTATACAGAGTGTTGAATCACTCCGTTACAAACCAAATATATCATTTTCAAATGGGAACCCTCTTGTATATTTCACTGAATTCGGATTGCTCACATTTTTTTTTGAAGCTTTTAATATAAGTCTTTGCTACGTTATACAGAGTCCTTTAAAAGGTATGGACATTTTTATGTGAAAATAAACATACTGTAGTAGTTTTCTTTTTCTATATTTTTTTACCTAACGCCTGATCTGTATAATTATGTATAAAATCAACAACTGCAATTAGAAAATTAATGATCGTTATGTGGAACTTGTTTATTGCTAATATCGCCAAAGTAATATTCCCAATATCAAATAATAAACCTTTGGAAAAAACCTCGAACTACCTCACTGCTGCTAACTTTTAATACAAAATTCGTGTTTAATTTCCGTATTTACATGAAAACTTGAAAGAAACGACCAAAAAAAAAATAACTAGTAATAAAAAATTAATTAACATTTCATGTTTTGATGAAATATATTTATTTTTATACGAAACAAAAAACCTTGATGTAGGTAATTTGCAGTTATGTGTATATTATTAACCTTGATTTAAGCAAATTTTCGACACGTCTCACAATATACAGTGAGTCAAAATATTAAAATATTTATCGATAGAGTCTTAAAAAAACCAAGCTCATTAAGCTAGTACATTTATTCTGTTAGTTCGACGTCAAACCACAAACAATTGTTAATTATTTTTACCCATTATACAGAGTGAGTTTGTTTTCAAGTATGGAAAGGCTCTATTAATTACACAGCTAATTAATACCATCTATACATAAAACTTAGAGACATTCCGTTTCTAAAGCAACTGATAGCTCTGATAATCTTCTTTTATTGATGTGTTATAGGGATGTTAAAAAATTATCGATTTTTATATAAATCGTTTATTATTTCCTTTTAATCGATTTTTAGTTATAGATTTTTATAGTAATATTAATCGATTTTTAGTAAATCGATTTTATAAATTACGTGTTTAAAACGATTTTCGGAAACAGCTCGTATTATTTATTGACTATTTTTCAAAATTTCAACAATTTTTGACCATTTTGACTGTCTTTCAAAATTAGTAACCATTTTTTCCAAATTTTTGACCTTTTTTCAAAATGATGACAATTTTTAACCATTTTGGACAGTTTTTGACAATAATTATTCATTTTTAACAGTTTTTAACAATTGTTGACAATTTTTAACCTTTTTTGATAGTTTTTGACCATTTTCGACAATTTTTCAAAATTTTTAGACCAATTTTCAAAATTTTGATAATTATTGACAATTGTTGACAATAATTATGAACCATTTTTCCAAATTTTTGACCTTTTTTGACAATTATTGACCATTTTTGAACGTATTTCAAAATTTTTGACAATTTTTCAAAAACTAACAATTTTTGACAATTATCAACAATTTGTCAAAATTTTGACAATTTTTAACAATAATTGTCCATTTTTGACAGTTTTTGACAATTATTGGCCATTTTATTGACTATTTTCCAAAATTTTTGACTATTTTTCAAAAATTTTAACAATTTTTAAGAATTTTTCAAAAATTTTGACCATTTTTTAAAATTATTTACCATTAGTTTTTGACAATTATCGACCAATTTTGACAATAATTGTCCACTGTTGACAGTATTTGACCATTTTTGATATTTTTTGACAATTATTGACCATTTTTAAATTTTTGACAATTATCGACCATTTTTCAAAATTTTAACAATTATTTTTTTGACAGTTTTTGACAAAAATAGTCCATTTTTAACAGTTTTCGACAATTATTGACCATTTTTCAATTTTTTTTAAAATTTTTGACAATTATCGACCATTTTTCAAAATTTTAACAATTATTTTTTTGACAGTTTTTGACAATAATTGTCCATTTTTAACAATTATTGACAATTTTTGACCACTTTTGACAAATTTTGAGAAGTTTTGAAAAGTTTTGAAAAGTTTTGAAAAGTTTTGAAAAGTTTTGAAAAGTTTTGAAAAGTTTTGAAAAGTTTTGGAAAGTTTTGAAAAGTTTTGAAAAGTTTTGAAAAGTTTTGAAAAGTTTTGAAAAGTTTTGAAAAGTTTTGAAAAGTTTTGAAAAGTTTTGAAAAGTTTTGAAAAGTTTTGAAAAGTTTTGAAAAGTTTTGAAAAGTTTTGAAAAGTTTTGAAAAGTTTTGAAAAGTTTTGAAAAGTTTTGAAAAGTTTTGAAAAGTTTTGAAAAGTTTTGAAAAGTTTTGAAAAGTTTTGAAAAGTTTTGAAAAGTTTTGACAATTTTTGACAATTTTTGACAATTATTGACAATTATTGACAATTATTGACAATTATTGACAATTATTGACAATTATTGACAATTATTGACAATTATTGACAATTATTGACAATTATTGACAATTATTGACAATTTTTGACAATTATTGACAATTATTGACAATTATTGACAATTATTGACAATTATTGACAATTATTGACAATTATTGACAATTATTGACAATTATTGACAATTATTGACAATTATTGACAATTATTGACAATTATTGACAATTATTGACAATTATTGACAATTATTGACAATTATTGACAATTATTGACAATTATTGACAATTATTGACAATTATTGACAATTATTGACAATTATTGACAATTATTGACAATTATTGACAATTATTGACAATTATTGACAATTATTGACAATTATTGACAATTATTGACAATTATTGACAATTATTGACAATTATTGACAATTATTGACAATTATTGACAATTATTGACAATTATTGACAATTATTGACAATTATTGACAATTATTGACAATTATTGACAATTATTGACAATTATTGACAATTATTGACAATTATTGACAATTATTGACAATTATTGACAATTATTGACAATTATTGACAATTATTGACAATTATTGACAATTATTGACAATTATTGACAATTATTGACAGTTTTTGATAAAAATTGTCCATTTTTAACAATTTTTGATAATTATTGACAATATTTCAAAATTTTTGACAATTTTCATATAATTTGATTTGATTTTTAATCTGATAAATTGTTAATGAATGAATCTCTTAGGTTTATTATCGGAATATGAAAAGCAAATCGATTTTTTTTAAGATCGATTTTTGACAAATCGATTAATTTTGAATCAAGAAAAATCGATTTTTATTTAATCGATTCTTTTCCATTAGGCTGCCAACTTGGGTGGTTTTTTCCCTAAATTTAGGGAGCAAAAATGTATACCGGAATTTTTTTAGGGGGAAAATTTTTTTGGGTATATTAAGGGTACAAATGATCAAGATTTGCTATTATAAAACTGAACAATTGTTAATTATTTTTATTTATGATACAGAGTGAGTTTGTTTTCAAGTATGGAAAGGCTCTATTTATTACACAGCTAATTAATGCCATCTATACATAAAACTTAGAATCATTCTGTTTCCAAAGTAACTGATAGCTCTGATAATCTTCTTTTATTGATGTGAGATAGGGATGTTAAAAAATTATCGATTTTTATATAAATCGATTATTATTTCCTTTTAATCGATTTTTAGTTATAGATTTTTGTAGTAATATTAATCGATTTTTAGTAAATCGATTTTATAAATTACGTGTTTAACACGATTTTCGGATACGGCTCGTATTATTTATTGACTATTTTTCAAAATTTTGACAACACTTGTCGATTATTGACCATTTCTCAAAATTTTAACAATTTTTGACCATTTTGACTGTCTTTCAAAATTAGTAACCATTTCTTCCAAATTTTTGACCTTTTTTCAAAATGATGACAATTTTTAACCATTTTTGACAATAATTATTCATTTTTAACAGTTTTTAACAATTTTTAACCCCTTTTGATAGTTTTTGACCATTTTCGACAATTTTTCAAAATTTTTAGACCAATTTTAAAAATTATTGAACATTTTTGATAATTATTGACAATTGTTGACAATAATTATGAACCATTCTTCCAAATTTTTAACCTTTTTTGAAAATTATTGACCATTTTTGAACGTATTTCAAGATTTTTGACAAATTTTCAAAAACTAACAATTTTTGACAATTATCAACAATTTGTCAATATTTTGACAAGTTTTAACAATAATTGTCCATTTTTGACAGTTTTTGACAATTATTGGCCATTTTATTGACTATTTTTCAAAATTTATGACTATTTTTCAAAAATTTTCACAATTTTTCAAAAATTTTAAGAATTTTCCAAAATTTTTGACCATTTTAAAAATTATTTACCATTTTTGATAGTTTTTGACAATTATCGACCATTTTTCAAAATTTTATCAATTTTTGACAGTTATTGACCAATTTTGACAATAATTGTCCACTGTTGACAGTATTTGACCATTTTTGATAGTTTTTGACAATTATTGACCATTTTTCAATTTTTTTAAAAAATTTTGACAATTATCGACCATTTTTCTAAATTTTAACAATTATTTTTTTGACAGTTTTTGACAAAAATGGTCCATTTTTAACAGTTTTTGACAATTTTTGACCATTTTTGACAAGTTTTGCGAATTTTTGAAAAGTGTTGACAATTTTTGACCATTTTTGACCATTTTTGACAAGTTTTGAAAAGTTTTGAAAAGTTTTGAAAAGTTTTGACAATTTTTGACAATTTTTGACAATTATTGACACTTATTGACAATTATTGACAAAAATTGTCCATTTTTAACAATTTTTGATAATTATTGACAATTTTTGACAATATTTGACCATTTTTGACCATATTTCAAAATTTTTGACAATTCTCATATAATTTGATTTGATTTTTAATCTGATAAATTGGTAATGAATGAATCTCTTAGGTTTATTATCGGAATATGAAAAGCATGTACTTTTTAAAATAATACAAAAAAAATCGATTTTTTCACAGTAATCGATTGATTTTTTATTTAGATCGATTAATTTTGAATCAAGAAAAATCGATTTTTATTTAATCGATTCTTTTCCATTAGGCTGCCAACTTGGGTGGTTTTTTCCCTAAATTTAGGGAGCAAAAATTTATACAGGAAGTTTTTTAGGGGGAAGAATTTTTTGGGTATATCAAGGGTACAAATGATCAAGACTTGCTATTATAAAACTGAACAATTGTTAATTATTTTTATTTATGATACAGAGTGAGTTTGTTTTCAAGTATGGAAAGGCTCTATTAATTACACAGCTAATTAATGCCATCTATACATAAAACTTAGAGACATTCCGTTTCCAAAGTAACTGATAATCTTCTTTTATTGATGTGAGGCCGCCTTTTTCGTAGCAAGCTATACAGTTACTATCTTTTGGTCTTGACTAAATGAGGTTTACAGCTATAACGATATAGTTTGGTAAACAAACCAACAGAGGGCTTGAAAAACATGGTTTGAGTTTTGTTCATAGAGTTGCCTATCTATCTACTAACTTTCCTATGGTCAGTATAGCTTATGCGAGCTTTCACAGGACGCAGTGATGCCAACTTGGGTGGTTTTTTCCCTAAATTTAGGGAGCAAAAATTTATACGGGAAGTTTTTTAGGGGGAAGTATTTTTTGGGTATATCAAGGGTTGATAAGCGATGATGAAATCGGCTTCCATTCGAAATAATGAAGCCTTCATGTGTCATGGGATACCGTTCTACTGTGGTATACATTTGCTCTGAAATGTACTACTTTTATTGTTTATCCCAATGTTATTATTTCTATCAAAATAATAAAAATATAAAGCACATTAACGATAAAACTTATCACACATATTTATAGGAATTTTTCGTCTTAAAATTGAATGACGTATCGCCCACTACAAAATTTCATATTAATTTGGAAACACTCGGTATATATACATATATTTTTTTAATCAGTGGAATATTTTTAATTTTAATTTGTTCTATGTCATCTTGAAGGTCGTTAGTATTTGAGATTAGATTTTTTAATTTGTGGAAAGGAAAAGAAGAATTGGTAGGTATATTATTATCTGATATTTAATTTCTCGACTTCACCGTATGTAAATATTTTGGATAGAGAATCATCATGCATTAGGGTAATGATAGTTATTTACATCCTAATCGATTTGTAATGATTTTGTAAACATTTAATTGAAACAAAAATGTAATCTTTTAATTCCATTATAAATTCATGATAAAATTTTGTTTTCATTCCTGGAATATGAACAATTATTATACAGCTGTGCGGAATTTATAGTTCCATTGCGGCCCGGCCGGTCCGGTCTAATGTGCGCGAACCTTTAAGGTTTGAAATTTCGTCTATTTGACAGATTATTTGATAGAGTAATCTTAGACGGAAAAATTTACGTATAGAAAATATCTGGGAAATTTTTAATGAATAAGAATAATTGTACAAATATTTTTCTACATATATTTAGTGCTCTATATCTCAAAAAAAAACACGGTATTGGCCGATTTCATATATACATTGTGTAGATGAATCTTTGGGCTCAAATTTAAGATATGTAGACAAAATTTATGTACATCGTAAATTAGTATATCTTGTGGAAATTTTAAACAAAGATTTTTGGTTATTTCTGTACCGATTTTGATGTTTTTTTCATTAAAATACATCCTCTCCACGAGATCCATCCTCTTATGCTGTCAAACAGTTACAAAATCGACTCTAGATGACGCTACAAGTAAAAAATTTCAAAATTGAAATTTTGTATCAAATCTTATTGAAATTTCATGATATTTCAGTTATTTATGGGACAATTTTGATGTTTTTTTTTATATCAAAATGCATCCAATCAATGAGGCTTGTGCTCTCAAACTGTTGAAAATTTGGCTCTAAATGGCGCTACACATAAAAAACTAACAAATTGAAATTTTATAATTTTTCAGTTATTTTTGGGACAATTTTGATGTTTTTTTTTATGAAAATGCATCTAATCAAGGAGAAACATCAGCTTATGCTCTGAAACAGTGGAAAATTTGGCTCTAATTAGCGCTACACATAAAAAACTAAAAAAAATTTAATTTCGTAATTTTTCAGTTGTTTTTGGGACAATTTTGATGTTTTTTTTATCAAAATGCTTCTAATCAAGGAGAACCATCAGCTTATGCTCTGAAACAGTTGAAAATTTGGCTCTAATTAGCGCTACACATAAAAAACTAAAAAAATTTAATTTCGTAATTTTTCAGTTGTTTTTGGGACAATTTTGATGTTTTTTATATCAAAATGCTTCTAATCAAGGAGAACCATCAGCTTATGCTCTGAAACAGTTGAAAATTTGGCTCTAAATGGCGCTACACATAAAAAACTAACAAATTGAAATTTTATAATTTTTCAGTTATTTTTGGGACAATTTTGGTGTTTTTTTTATAAAAATGCATCTATTCAAGGAGAAACATCAGCTTGTGCTATGAAACAGTTGAAAATTTGGCTCTAATTAGCGCTACACATAAAAAACTAAGAAAAATTTAATTTCGTAATTTTTCAGTTGTTTTTGGGACAATTTAGATGTTTTTTTATATCAAAATGCTTCTAATCAAGGAGAACCATCAGCTTATACTCTGAAACAGTTGAAAATTTGGCTCCAAATGGCGCTACACAAAAAACTGAAAAATTTAAATTTCATAATTTTTCAGTTATTTTTGGAACAATTTTAACGTTTTTTTTTATAAAAATGCATTTGGTCAAGGAGAACCATCAGCTTGTGCTCTCAAACAATTGAAAATTTGGTTCCAAATGGCGCAACACAAAAAATCTAAAAAATTTAAATTTCATAATTTTTCAGTTATTTTTGGAACAATTTTGATGTGTTTTATATCAAAATGCGTCTAATCAAGGAGAACCATCAGCTTGTGTTTTGAAACAATTGAAAATTTGGCTCCAAATGGCGCTATACAAAAAACTGAAAATTTTAAATTTCATAATTTTTTCAGTTATTTTTGGGACAATTTTGATGTTTTTTTTTAATACATCTAATCAAGAAGAACCAACAGCTTGTGCTCTCAAACAATTGAAATTTTGGCTCTAAATGGGGCTACACATGAAAAACTAAAAAATTTAAATTTCATAATTTTTTCAGTTATTTTTGGGACAATTTTGATGTTTTTCTTATGAAAATGCATCTAATCAAGGAGATTCATCAGTTTGTGCTCTGAAACAGTTGAAAATTTGACTCTAAATAGCGGTGGACAAAATACTAAAAAAATTTAAATTTCATGATTTTTCAGATATTTTTGGGACAATTTTGATGTTTTTTATATCAAAATGCTTCTAATCAAGAAGAACCATCAGCTTGTGCTATCAAACAATTCAAAATTCGGCTCTAAATGGCGCTACACAAAAAATCTAAATGTAAATTTCATAATTTTTCAGTTATTTATGGGACAATTTTGACGTGTTTTATATCAAAATGCGTCTAATGAAGGAGAACCATCAGCTTGTGATCTGAAACAATTTAAAATTTGGCTCTAAATGGCGCTACACATGAAAAACTAAAAAATTTAAATTTCATAATTTTTTCAGTTATTTTTGGGACAATTTTGATGTTTTTTTTTAAATACATCTAATCATGAAGAACCAACAGCTTGTGCTCTCAAACAATTGAAACTTTGGCTCTAAATGGCGCTACAAAAAAAACTAAAAAATTTAGATTACATAATGTTTCAGTTATTTTTGGGACAATTTTGATGTTTTTCTTATGAAAATGCATCTAATCAAGGAGAACCATCAGTTTGTGCTCTGAAACAGTTGAAAATTTGGCTCTAAATAGCGGTGGACAAAATACTAAAAAAATTTAAATTTCATGATTTTTCAGATATTTTTGGGACAATTTTGATGTTTTTTGTATCAAAATGCTTCTAATCAAGAAGAACCATCAGCTTGTGCTATCAAACAATTGAAAATTCGGCTCTAAATGGCGCTACACAAAAAATTTAAATTTCATAATTTTTCAGTTATTTTTGGGACAATTTTGATGTTTTTATTATCAAAATGCTTCTAATTAAGGAGAACCATCAGCTTGTGCTCTGAAACAGTTGAAAATTTGGCTCTAAATGGCGCTACACATAAAACACTAAAAAATTGAAATTTTTTTGATTTTTCAGTTATTTTTGGGACAACTTTAATGTTTTTTTTAAAATGCATTTGGTCAAGGAAAACCATCAGCTTGTGCTCTCAAACAATTGAAAATTTGGCTCTAAATGGCGCAACACAAAAAATCTAAAAAATGTAAATTTCATAATTTTTCAGTTATTTTTGGGACAATTTTGATGTTTTTCATGAAACTGCATCTAATCAAGGAGAACCATCAGCTTGTGCTCCGAAACAGTTGAAAATTTGGCTATAAATAGCGCTACACAAAAAACTAAAAAATTTTAATTTCATGATTTTTCAGTTATTTTTGGGACAATTTTGATGTTTTTATTATCAAAATGCTTCTAATTAAGGAGAACCATCAGCTTGTGCTCTGAAACAGTTGAAAATTTGGCTCTAAATGGCGCTACACATAAAACACTAAAAAATTGAAATTTTTTTGATTTTTCAGTTATTTTTGGGACAACTTTAATGTTTTTTTTAAAATGCATTTGGTCAAGGAAAACCATCAGCTTGTGCTCTCAAACAATTGAAAATTTGGCTCTAAATGGCGCAACACAAAAAATCTAAAAAATGTAAATTTCATAATTTTTCAGTTATTTTTGGGACAATTTTGATGTTTTTCATGAAACTGCATCTAATCAAGGAGAACCATCAGCTTGTGCTCTGAAACAGTTGAAAATTTGGCTCTAAAAAGCGGTGGACAAAAAACTAAAAAATTTAAATTTCATAATTTTTCAGTTATTTTTGGGACAATTTTGATGTTTTTTTTATGAAAATGCATCTAATCAAGGAGAACCATCAGCTTGTGCTCAGAAACAGTTGAAAATTTGGCTCTAAATAGCGGTGGACAAAAAACTAAAAAATTTAAATTTCATGATTTTTCAGTTATTTTAGGGACAATTTTGATGTTTTTTTATGAAAATGCATCTAATCAAGGAGAACCATCAGCTTGTGCTCCGAAACAGTTGAAAATTTGGCTATAAATAGCGCTACACAAAAAACTAAAAAATTTTAATTTCATGATTTTTCAGTTATTTTTGGGACAATTTTGATGTTTTTTTTTTATGAAAATGCATCTAATCAATGAGAACCATCAGCTTGTGCTCCGAAACAGTTCAAAATTTGGCTCTAAATAGCGCTACACAAAAAACTAAAAAAATTTAAATTTCATGATTTTTCAGTTATTTTTGGGACAATTTTGATGTTTTTTTTATCAAAATGCTTCTAATCAAGGAGAACCATCAGCTTTTGCTCTGAAACAGTTGAAAATTTGGCTCTAATTGGCGCTACACATAATAAACTAAAAAATTTAGATTTCGTAATTTTTCAGTTTTTGGGACAATTTTGATGTTTTTTTATATCAAAGTGCTTCTAATCAAGGAGAACCATCAGCTTGTGCTCCGATACAATTGAAAATTTGGCTCTAAATGGCGCTACACATAAAAAACTAACAAATTGAATTTTCATGATTTTTCAGTTATTTTTGGGACAGTTTTGATGTTTTTTTTATAAAAATGCTGCTAATCAAAGGGAACCATCAGCTTGTGTTCTCAAACAATTAAAAATTTGGCTCTAAATGGCGCTACACAAAAAACTAAAAAATTTAAATTTTGTATAAAATCCCTTTGAAATTTTATGATTTCTCAGTTATTTATGGGACAATATTGATGTTTTTTTCCATAAAAACGCATCTATTTAACCAAAACCACCGCCTTATGCTGGCAAACAGTGAAAAAATCGACTCTAGATGACGTGAAAAATTTGAAATTTTATATCAAACCTGATTGAAATTTTATGATTTCTCAGTTATTTATGGGACAATTTTTGATGTTTTTTCTTATAAAAACGCATCTAACAATATAATTAACAATTTCACCTGAAAATTAATTTAAAGCTCGCCTCCAGATGTCACTAGACGTCAAAAATAAAATATCGTCTATTTATAGACGTCAAAACTCGTTAAAAATAGAATGATCTAATTCCCTAATAATAGTCTGTTGTCAAGCATAGTTAATAAATTATTACGAATTTATTTAAAATAAAATCCCTTATCGCGAGCGATAAGTATGAATCTTACATAAAATACTTGTTTTCATTTTTCCCCCCGTCCCGCCCGGACACTGACGAATCAGCAGCTCGACGTCGATCAAATAGTTTATTGCAGCCAAACAACTACTAACTACCAGTAATTACAACAATATAAAATTATTGTAAAGAGATGCGTATTTGAAATATTTATTTATTTATTTACAAATCGTTTAGTGTTGAGTGCAAGAGTGTTTTTCATTATATTTATTCTTCTACCTATTATATGATGCGATCTACTTATTGTTCTAATAGTCCTCGTGAAATTTTACATCATAATTCAGATGGCGAAATCGATGGATGCGATTATCTTTTAAGCAGTACTATACGATTAGATGAAAATTATTTAAGCTACAATATTATCGGTAAGTCGATTTTTGTATTAGATCAACTGAAAAGTTTTAATTACCATCCAAAACACCATTTTGCACATTGGTTATAATAAGCGAAATTAACAATTTCTCATAGCAACAAAAGTTGTGGAAAAAGTGACATAAAGCATAATATAGTCAAAATAAATACCTGCAGCGTATTGTTCGATTTCTGGATGGTGGTCGTAGAAAAAATACAGTGTGAAATTAGAGAAAAAACTACTTAAATTCCAATAATTGCGTTTGAACATAAATGCTTAACACCCCACACCACAAAATATAAAAAAGTTAGGTTACTATCACTTTAACCAAACTAACCACATTTTTTTGACATCAACTACATATGAATACTTTTTAAGGAAACTAGCCACCATTGAAGATGACACTATTTTAAGCCTATCTCAAAAAAAACCGCAACCTACAAACTTCAAACTTGGTACATTTTATAACCCTGCAGTGATAAATTGTTTCACGTAAGAAGAAGCCACTTGAAGTTGCAGTCGTATGCGCGAACTTGATGTCAAAATCAGCGCCATATTGTAAAATTGACATTCGATTTCAAATCTGTAGCGCAACGTTTTCACATTTTGTAGGTTAACACGAAATTAGAATAATATGGATAAGGGATATACATACATATTTATTCCCTTCCCCTTTTTGGAAAATATATCAAATAATTTGTATTCCACATGAAGTTTTCCAAAAAGGGGAAAGGATAGTATTATTCCCTTCACCTTTTTGGAAAATACATCAAAGAATTTGTATTCCACATGAAGTTTTCCAAGGAGGGGAAGGATAGTATTATTCCCTTTCCCTTCTCGAAAAATTATCAAATAATTTGTATTCCACATGAAGTTTTCCAAAAAGGGGAAGGGAATCCCTTACTATCCCTTCCTTTTTTTGGAAAACTTCATGTGGAAAACAAATTCTTTGATATAATTTCCAAAAAAGGTAGGGAATAATACCATCCTTTCCCCCTTTTTGGAAAACTTCATGTGGAATACAAATTATTTGATATATTTTCCAAAAAGGGGAAGGGAATAAATATGTATATATGTATATAGACATAAATATTATAAAAATTGGATTCCACATGAAGTTTTCCAAAAAAAGGAAAGGATAATAAGGGTTTCCCTTCACCTTTTTGAAAAATATATCAAAGAATTTGTGTTCCACATGAAGTTTTCCAAAAAGGGGAAGGATAGTATTATTCCCTTTCCCTTTTCGAAAAATTATCAAATAATTTGTATTCCACATGAAGTTTTCCAAAAAAGGGAAGGGAATCCCTTACTATCTCTTCCTTTTTTTTGGAAAACTTCATGTGGAATACAAATTATTTGATATATTTTCCAAAAAGGGGAAGGGAATAATACTATCCTTTCCCCTTTTTGGAAAACTTCATGTGGAATACAAATTATTTGATATATTTTCCCAAAAGGGGAAGGGAATTAATATGTATGTATATAAATAGACATAAATATTATAAAAATTGGATTCCACATGAAGTTTTTCCAAAAAGGGGAAAGGATAATAAAGGATTCCCTTCATCTTTTTGGAAAATATATCAAAGAATTTGTGTTCCACAAGAAGTTTTCCAAAAGGGGAAGGATAGTATTATTCCCTTTCCCTTCTCGAAAAATTATCAAATAATTTGTATTCCACATGAGGTTTTCCAAAAAAGGGAAGGGAATCCCTTACTATCCTTTCCTTTTTTTGGAAAACTTCATGGGGAATACAAATTCTTTGATATTTTTTCCAAAAAGGGGAAGGGAATAAATATATATGTATATAATTAGACATAAATATCATGAAAATTGTATTCCACATGAAGTTTTCCAAAAAAAGGAAAGGATAATAAGGGATTTCCTTCACCTTTTTGGAGAATATATCAAAGAATTTGTGTTCCACAAGAAGTTTTCCAAAAAGGGGAAGGATAGTATTATTCCCTTTCCCTTTTCGAAAAATTATCAAATAATTTGTATTCCACATGAAGTTTTCCAAAAAAGGGAAGGGAATCCCTTACTATCCCTTCCTTTTTTTGGAAAACTTCATGTGGAATACAAATTCTTTGATATATTTTCCAAAAAGGGGAAGGGAATAATACTATCCTTTCCCCTTTTTGGAAAACTTCATGTGGAATTCAAATTATTCGATATATTTTCCAAAAAGGGGAAGGGAATAAATATATATGTATATAAATAGACATAAATATCATAAAAATTGTATTCCACATGAAGTTTTCCAAAAAAAGGAAAGGATAATAAGGGATTCCCTTCACCTTTTTGGAAAATATATCAAAAAATTTGTGTTCCACAAGAACTTTTCCAAAAAGGGGATGGATAGTATTATCCCCTTCCCCTTTTTGGAAAATATATCAAATAATTTGTATTCCACACATGAAGTTTTCCAAAAAGGGGAAGGAAATCCCTTACTATCCCTTCCTTTTTTTGGAAAACTTCATGTGGAATACAAATTCTTTGATATATTTTCCAAAAAGGTGAAGGGAATCCCTTATTATCCTTTCCTTTTTTTAGAAAACTTCATGTGGCATACAAATTATTTGATATATTTTTCAAAAAGGGGAAGGGAATAAATATGTATGTATATAAATAGACATAAATATTATATAAATTGGATTCCACATGAAGTTTTCCAAAAAAAGGAAAGGATAATAAGGAATTCCCTTCACCTTTTTGGAAAATATATCAAAGAATTTGTGTTCCACATGAAGTTTTCCAAAAAGGGAAAGGATAGTATTATTCCCTTTCCCTTCTCGAAAAATTATCAAATAATTTGTATTCCACATGAAGTTTTTCAAAAAAGGGAAGGGAATCCCTTACTATCCCTTCCTTTTTTTTTGGAAAACTTCATGTGGAATACAAATTCTTTGATATATTTTCCAAAAAGGGGAAGGGAATAATACTATCCTTTCCCCTTTTTGGAAAACTTCATGTGGAATTCAAATTATTCGATATATTTTCCAAAAAGGGGAAGGGAATAAATATATATGTATATAAATAGACATAAATATCATAAAAATTGTATTCCACATGAAGTTTTCCAAAAAAAGGAAAGGATAATAAGGGATTCCCTTCCCCTTTTTGGAAAATATATCAAATAATTTGTATTCCACATGAAGTTTTCCAAAAAGGGGAAGGAAATCCCTTACTATCCCTTCCTTTTTTTGGAAAACTTCATGTGGAATACAAATTCTTTGATATATTTTCCAAAAAGGTGAAGGGAATCCCTTATTATCCTTTCCTTTTTTTAGAAAACTTCATGTGGAATACAAATTATTTGATATATTTTTCAAAAAGGGGAAGGGAATAAATATGTATGTATATAAATAGACATAAATATTATATAAATTGGATTCCACATGAAATTTTCCAAAAAAAGGAAAGGATAATAAGGAATTCCCTTCACCTTTTTGGAAAATATATCAAAGAATTTGTGTTCCACATGAAGTTTTCCAAAAAGGGAAAGGATAGTATTATTCCCTTTCCCTTCTCGAAAAATTATCAAATAATTTGTATTCCACATGAAGTTTTCCAAAAAAGGGAAGGGAATCCCTTACTAACCTTTCCTTTTTTTGAAAAACTTCATGTGGAATACAAATTCTTTGATATATTTTCCAAAAAGGTGAAGGGAATCCCTTACTATCACTTCCTTTTTTTTGGAAAACTTCATGTGGAATACAAATTATTTGATATATTTTCCAAAAAGGGGAAGGAAATAATACTATCCTTTCCCCTTTTTGGAAAACTTCATGTGGAATACAAATTCTTTGATATATTTTCCAAAAAGGTGAAGGGAATCCCTTATTATCCTTTCCTTTTTTTAGAAAACTTCATGTGGAATACAAATTATTTGATATATTTTCCAAAAAGGGGAAGGGAATAAATATGTATGTATATAAATAGACATAAATATCATAAAAATTGGATTCCACATGAAGTTTTCCAAAAAAAGGAAAGGATAATAAGGGATTCCCTTCACCTTTTTGGAAAATATATCAAAGAATTTGTGTTCCACATGAAGTTTTCCAAAAAGGGGAAGGATAGTATTATTCCCTTTCCCTTCTCGAAAAATTATCAAATAATTTGTATTCCACATGAAGTTTTCCAAAAAAGGGAAGGGAATCCCTTACTATCCCTTCCTTTTTTTTGGAAAACTTCATGTGGAATACAAATTATTTGATATATTTTCCAAAAAGGGGAAGGGAATAAATATATACGTATATAATTAGACATAAATATCATGAAAATTGTATTCCACATGAAGTTTTCCAAAAAAAGGAAAGGATATTAAGGGATTCCCTTCACCTTTTTGGAAAATATATCAAAGAATTTGTGTTCCACATGAAGTTTTCCAAAAAGGGGAAGGGATAGTATTATTCCTTTCCCTTCTCGAAAAATTATCAAATAATTTGTATTCAACATGAAGTTTTCCAAAAAGGGGAAGGGAATCCCTTACTATCCTTTCCTTTTTTTTGGAAAACTTCATGTGGAATACAAATTATTTGATATATTTTCCAAAAAGGGGAAGGGAATAATACTATCCTTTCCCCTTTTTGGAAAACTTTATGTGGAATACAAATTATTTGATATATTTTCCCAAAAGGGGAAGGGAATAAATATGTATGTATATAAATAGACATAAATATCATAAAAATTGGATTCCACATGAAGTTTTTCCAAAAAGGGGAAAGGATAATAAAGGATTCCCTTCATCTTTTTGGAAAATATATCAAAGAATTTGTGTTCCACAAGAAGTTTTCCAAAAAGGGGAAGGATAGTATTATTCCCTTTCCCTTCTCGAAAAATTATCAAATAATTTGTATTCCACATGAGGTTTTCCAAAAAAGGGAAGGGAATCCCTTACTATCCTTTCCCTTTTTTGGAAAACTTCATGTGGAATACAAATTCTTTGATATTTTTTCCAAAAAGGGGAAGGGAATAAATATATATGTATATAATTAGACATAAATATCATGAAAATTGTATTCCACATGAAGTTTTCCAAAAAAAGGAAAAGATAATAAGGGATTCCCTTCCCTTTTTTGGAGAATATATCAAAGAATTTGTGTTCCACAAGAAGTTTTCCAAAAAGGGGAAGGATAGTATTATTCCCTTTCCCTTTTCGAAAAATTATCAAATAATTTGTATTCCACATGAAGTTTTCCAAAAAAGGGAAGGGAATCCCTTACTATCACTTCCTTTTTTTTGGAAAACTTCATGTGGAATACAAATTATTTGATATATTTTCTAAAAAGGGGAAGGGAATAAATATGTATGTATATAAATAGACATAAATATCATAAAAATTGGATTCCACATGAAGTTTTCCAAAGAAAGGAAAGGATAATAAGGAATTCCCTTCACCTTTTTGGAAAATATATCAAAGAATTTGTGTTCCACATGAAGTTTTCCAAAAAGGGGAAGGATAGTATTATTCCCTTTCCCTTCTCGAAAAATTATCAAATAATTTGTATTCCACATGAAGTTTTCCAAAAAGGGGACTATCCTTTCCCCTTTTTGGAAAACTTCATGTGGAATACAAATTATTTGATATATTTTCCAAAAAGGGGAAGGGAATAAATATGTATATATATATATATATATATATATATAGACATAAATATTATAAAAATTGGATTCCACATGAAGTTTTCCAAAAAAAGGAAAGGATAATAAGGGTTTCCCTTCACCTTTTTGAAAAATATATCAAAGAATTTGTGTTCCACATGAAGTTTTCCAAAAAGGGGAAGGGAATCCCCTACTATTCCTTCATTTTTTTGGAAATCTTCATGTCGAATACAAATTATTAGATATTTTTTCAAGAAGGGGAAGGGAATAATTGCACAAAGTATATACACACTTTGATTGGTGGGAGCCTTTCTGCACCTCAGTAGTACCTAAAAGTACTCGGATGTTACCTCCGAAAAATGAACATACTAGAAGAGTAAACAGACGTATTATTTGATGCCAACATAAACAATGTCAAAGTTTATTTATTTATTTTGTTGGAATCCACAGTTGTTGCCAAGTCGTATTATTTAAATGTAATAATCATCTAATGACTTCAATTTTTTTGTGGTTTCTGAATATACAGGGTGTACCAATCTTACGACAAAGTTTGGTGTATGGGTTATTTCAAGATATATAAAATAATGTTACTAAGAAAATTAGTATTTTGAAATTATCTCCAACTATACAGAGTGTTACAACCCAATGATTTTTTAAATGGGAAACCCTGTATATTTTACTGAATTCGGTTAGCTCACATTTTTTTTGAAGCTTTTAATATAAGGTTTTGCTACGGTATACAGAGTACTTTAAAAGGTATGAACATTTTTCTCTTTTGTATACAGGGTGGACGGACACTCGAATTTTTCATTTTCTTTTTTTCTTTCAAATGGAACACCCTGTATTTTATAGCACAAATAGAATCTGCTGTTATGTAATCTTAATTTTTTTTAAGCATTCCCTCTATAAGTACCCAAAGCGTTATTTTGTAATAAGTATAATTCAATGCCTGTCGAGGCATATAGCCCGAGAAGTAGTTGTCATTTCTTAATGAACGGACTCTTTTGTAAGGCGGTTTAATAGTATTAATTCTATTATCTTTGACATCTATTGATAATATGACAATTTTTTACAGGTAACTGTAATTAAGTAAATAACTATTATATAATTTTTTTATTTATTGAGAAAAATTATTACTTTGTTATTATGTCATTTCATCACTTTCTATTGTTTGACAAAATAGTTTAATCGATGGAAAGTGAAGTCGGGAGAAGGAATTTGGAATGTTACTTCGAGATTTGTGATTAAACTTACCGTTGGGTATTTTCTTTTTTTAAAAGATTATTTTCGATATAAGACATTTTAATCTTTAAAAGAGGACGTAGTAATATATAGATAAGTTAAAAAAATTATTTTATTTTTTTAATAATAAACTGATTACGTGATAACATTTAATTTTTATATACATATAAAAAGTGTTTTATCGATATTTTTTACTATATTTATCTTTTAATTATTCCAGAGTTACACATAAATAACCGCCATTTTTGTTCCATATATTATTTTTTTGATTTATTTGAATTTTAGGAATAACGCAATTTTCGTATATAACCGACCGGTTTTTGCATTTGAATGTCATCATCACAGTGACATCAAACGATGTATAATTAAACCTAACCTCCAACGTCTACCTTTATTATTTCAATAATAACTAGTTTTTTTTTATTTTCGTCAACCATTTAAGTTTATTACCTACTTACAGTCGTCGGTACTGTGTAAAAGGAGTAGGTACCTACTACTATATTTTTATATCGTGAATTTTTTTAAAGCAGTTTTATGTAATACCTACCTTATAGTTATGTTTCGTGATTATATATTAATGGATATGGACGTATTGGTATCCACCGACTTGGGTCAAGGTAAACGATTTTTAATTTTACTAGAATTCATTAAAAAAAAATATTATTCATGATTTTCTTTTTCGTTTTATAAACTTCGATTGTTTACAAAATTTAGTGTTTATTCTACAGATAATTATTAGCTAAATAAACAATAAAATTAGAAATTCCCGAAACAGGTCGCTTTTTTTGATTTTAATTTACTATTTTTTCACCACCTTCGTGTGATGACGTCATCACCATTTTTTCTTAAATGGAACTCCCCCTTTTTTCTAATTTCCGTATTTCCCTTTCTGAGCTGATTCCAAAAATGTATAACACATTACTTCAAATTGGTACGGGGTGGGCAAAGTTTTAAAAATCGTATTGAAGTAAACGTTAAACATTTTGAGCATTTGCTGTAATCGCCTTTACTGTTCACCATCATAATATCAGCCGCATCACAAGACCAAAATCTATAAAAATCGTGCAAAACCCTTTCCAAGATAATTGAGGCGTTCCATAGTTAAAACTCAGCACATTATTGAACTGAGCACACTTTTCCTATGGCGTGAATTTCCACTTGAAAGAATTTGTTCCCAAGCTTTCGGTGTATTTGGTTTCTGACCTTCTATCCCAGTCCCTTCTATTGCTTTAGAGCCGTCTTTATACCATCGAATGTCATTATTTCCAAGACTGGTAATGGTTCTGGGATCCCATTGTTAATCTTTGAAAAGTTAATATAGGAGTCGGAGTAAAGGCCGATCTTTGTGAGCTCTTTTGTACGGTGGATCAATATGTGTGTTTTCTTCTCCTTACTACAGCATACAGTCTGAGTTCGCCATCTTTGTAATTTTTTTCCATTCCTTCCTATCCTCTATTCTTCTACCCCAGTCACGGATTCCTATTTTCTTTAGGTCATCAATCACTTGATCTTCCCATCCCGTTCCAAGTTTGGGTCTGGAGTTTGCGGGCTTCGAATAAGAGATTTTCCTTATTGGATCGTCCTTATTCCTTCTTCAAAGATGCCCGTACCACTTTAGTCGCTGCGCCTTTATACAATGTCTAACTATATTTTCACCATCCATGTATTGACTGATTTCATAGTTTTATAGTCTTCTACCTTATTTTCATGTATGATACGGAATTATTTAAATATATTTTATATTGAAAATCTGTGCATGAACTAATGTCATTAGCAAGTTGTACCTATTGATTGAAAATATATTGTATTTTTCATTGTTATTGAACAGATTAAAGATTATGCATTGAGTTGTAAGACTTTAGGCTTCATCCTACACATGTTAAACCATTTCAGTATTCTGTTATAAGTTTTTGTAGCTCATTCACTGTTATTTTAAGATTATTATGACTGATCAAAGCGATGTCATGTATATATTGCCATATGTATGCAAATTTAAATGTTCTGTTGCTAAATAATAATAGATAGATTGTAGAGCAAATAGGACAGTGAGGAACACTGGAGAAGTCCTTAAATGTTTGGAATAAAACTGTAATTAACTTTTACTTGTGGTGTTCTATCAGTAAGGTAGTTTTAAAGATTAATAGCAAGTATTTAGAACACATAATTTCATATATAGTTTGTAGAGCATACCACAGTTCCAAAAACCATCAAATGCTTCAGTAATGCCTAGAAAAATAGCAGCACTATGTTTTCATCATAGACTAGAGGTTTGTATATTTGATGTCAGGTTCGATAGTGAATGCATAGTTGAGCATCTGGTATCAAGATATAGATGTATTTTCTGATATCCTTCAGTTAAAATTGTTTGCAATAGTAGCCAAAATTTACTAGTAATCCTATAAAGCCTATTGGTAAATTGAGCAGTGAATATGAAGCATTCTAATTATCTTATTTCAACTTCAACAGTTCACTTATTACTCATAATACCTAAGCTGAATAAGTATAACAGGCAATAGGATAGGTAGGTATCAAGTTAGAGACAAAATACTGATTGTATCTTTGAACAATGTTTAATCATCGAAGGATTGTACACTTTATATTTAGGTAAAAGAAGTTACATAGTGTGTAGTAAATTACTTCTTGTGCAATTCTCTGTATATTCAATATTTTCATAATTTCTTCTTGTGAAGGCTTGACCAGTTTGGAAGCAATCATCTTTTCGTTCATTTCATGGAAAATAACCTAAAATATTAGATATTATTAATTATGTAATTGTTTTATTACATCTTATTAATAGGACCAAATTTGTGTGTTATTAGAACTTATGACTACTGGCTATTTATCTATACATACCTTCTATGTTTTCAAACTGTATTTCTTCTAGTTGCAATTCTCAATGATTCGAAGGCCATTTAATATAGTACATTTGAAGTGGCACATTTCCTCCAAGCATTTCAAGTGATTTTTCCTTTTGTTTCCACCGTTTTTTCATATTTTTGTGTAGCTAATATTTTTTTACTATTTAGGAAGCCAGATTCTGAAAAACTTTATACATAAGTATTGTAAACATATCTCTTTATTCATCTTCAATTTATTTTTTATAATAGGGCAATCCAACTTATGAACTTGGTTCTAGAATATACTTACTTGCACGTAGAGTGTCTTCTTTATTTTTCAAATTTCTCTTTTAAAGACTTACACTCATTCTAACTGTGCTGGACCTTTAAGTGTGTTCTAAAATTCCATACTGAAGAGAAGACATGATATTCATATTTTTCATCGCGGAAAAACATAAATACATTCAGCAGCACAGAGTGGAACTAATTATTTTACCACCAAACGGTTACAATTTTCGATATTTTTGAAAACGAGGACAAAAAACGGATTTCTTATTCACAATATTTTCCATTTCTGTGACCTAACCTCACTTACCTCACACGTGAACAGCGAACTGTCAAAGAAGCTAGCAACCAATAAAACATCATTAAATCGAGTTTTATGACTGGCTGTCGTCAGATTTTGTGGTACCTTACCATATGTGGCGCCATCTATAATGACTAGAAATTGGAGTTCGATCTCCTTATCTAGCCTCCATGATTTTGAGGACACTTTTTGTCAATTTTCCCGTATGAGTTCGATCTCCTTGTTATAGTCTCCATGGTTTTAACGAAAGACATCTTGTGGTAGCGGCGATCGTTGTCCACCTATAGATTTATATAGTAATTAATAGAAGTTAACTGTAATTCTAAAAGGAGACTGTAACTTAGATCTTGGACAGATGTATCTAAGATTATGGGAACAATATATTTCTTCACTTTTTTTAGGGATTCGTCGAGATAACGAGGACACATATAGTGAAAGAGTAAAAAGTAACACTTTTAACGTAATCTTGTCAATCTACCAGTTCTGTGGGTACAGTTTCCTTTTAAAATTACAGTTAGCCTCTATTAATTACTATATAAATCTATAGGTGGACAACGGTCGCCGCTACCACAAGATGTCTTTCGTTTAAATTATCTATTCCCAGGTGTCTGAAATGATTTACTCTTTGTCTTGTTTGTCTTCATTGAAAATCTTCTCTTGCTTAACTACCATTCCTCTCTTTGCTGCCTCTTCTATTAAGATTGATTAAGACAATCATGTATTGAATCGGGCCACCGGGCAAAAATGGTGTTTTTGTGATATTATTGTGAGCTACGCCCTCTAGCGGTAGAGTAGGAAACTTGAAAATAATTTTCCTACTATGCGAGTTTGTATTACAGATTTTGAGCAACCTTTTCAGTGTGTGAAACGAGACTAAAAACCTAAATATAGTAACTAGGTTCTAGTTATTAGTCTACAGTTAAAAGTCTCAAATTAAAATCTGTCTCTGCGTGCGTAGAGGAAGTTTTAAAATAAAAATAAACGTGGCAAATAATAAGTGACTGTTTTATAATTCTAGTGATATGGGATTATCTAAAGGTAATTAGTTTATAATATTTCTTAAATCTTCATTATTTACTTACAAAGTATTATGTAGAAGCTTCTTATCAGTATTTTATCCAGAGTAAGAATTGATGTTTATTTAAAAAAAAAAAAATTAAAATACCTTTTTGAAATTTTTTTAAACAAATAATACTTTTCTCTTTCAATACGAATATACCCTTGAATAGAAAATTGCAAGTAATATCCTAATTATATAACGGTATAATTATTACAAAATTGTTTAAACAAATAGCTTTTACGTGTTCAGATATAATTTACTCAGAATATTATATATAGGTACTTATAATGAATGGAGATTTTTATAAAACTAGTTTTACACGCGCCGGTTGTCCTTTTTTAATACAAAAGAAAAGCTATAATTCGGAAAATATGACAACCTCACTTTCGTCTAGCCTCACCGTTTAATTTTGTAGCACGCATCAGTTTGCCTTGTCTTGTCATTTTGAATTTTTAGGTTAGAATAATTAGGAACTAATTCTTGTTTTTGTTTCTAATAAATTTCATAATTTTTTTGGTTAAAACAGTTCATTGGTTAATTTTTGAAAAAGGTGTAACGTTAATTTCGTTCACTTTACTTTCCTTCAGTTAATTAATAATAAATTATCGAATGGTCGGCGAATAGCCAGTCCTTTCTAATGCCAACTATCGGCAAGAGTTGAAATCAACGTTTCCATACGGGCCGAACGAGTTCCGTCTGTCGTGAAAACATCCACCGCTATTTGTTATTCCCACTTCGACCTCGTTCTTAACTCTTCTTCTACCAATTATTAATTAAATGTGAATAAATTGAAATGTAAATTACTTTCCTGGTCAAATCGTCTGAGCTTGACATGAACATGATACGTAAGTCTTTTATCGATGATTCTTTTGTAGTAACCTTGTATACCGAGTTTTATTCTTATCCTCTATTGACCCTCGTATCTGATCGAGCAAAAAATTAATTCACTTCTTGCATTTTTTTTTTCAAATTTTGTTCAATAATAATTCGGTATTGGAAAATAATAATTTTATAAGTCATCAGTATAAATAGACTTTGAACTCGGACTTTGAAGCCAAGGAATCCCGGCTATTATTTTGTATTTAAAATAAATATAGCTCTCTCTCTCTCTCTAATATATCGATGATATTCATAATAATATTAGTATACAGGGTAAAGCGCGAACTTATTACATCCTAGATACAAATTTTTAAGGACTATTTAGATTTTTATCTACATACCAATAATTTTATTAAATTTGGAATGAATAACTTTTTTTCCTTTTTTTTTTTTAAACAAATTTAATAATCTTGTTTAATTAAAATGTATCGACAAAGTATAGTATCATCCTTATCTCACACTTCGGTTTTCTAATCGTAAAATTCCCAGAAATGTCACGAACCGACTGGGAAATAAATGATAACAAAAACTTTTATCCACATATTTTAGTCATAACTAAGTACAAACTGTGGGTAGTGGGTTTGTTATTATATTAATAACAAATTAATCATTAACATTTAAATATATACACAATGAATCAGTTCGTGCACGTATTAATACTATGATCTTCTTTTTTGTTGATAAAACAGTCGTTCTGTGTATGTGCGGGTGTGTGACTCTGTATTTTACGTAAATGTATCAACTATATATAAAGGGTGAGTAGTAAATAACCGACTGAAACGTTTAGCCATCATACAGCTCTGATTTGGTCCCATTCGACTACTTCTTAAATTCAAATATCTATAAATTCTCGAAGTACCGAATGAAATTTTTATTGAGGTAGCGAATGGTTTTGGACTTTTGGTCGAATTAAATTTTACCGCTATTGAGGTTATTTCTATTCATATCCATTCTACCTGTTTGTTTAATTTCATGTTAGTCTAAAGGGTAATAATGTAACATATTTGCTAAACAAAGTATTTACCTAATGTCCTTTGAATGGTGTTTCCAAATATGTAAAAATATACAGGGTGTCACATTTAAAATTAAAAAAAAAAATTACTTTGAAAATTGTAAACTTTGGTATTAAATTTTGGATACCCTGTATGAATGAAATCAAATATACATCTATAGATGTCTTTCTGGTCATTACTTTAGTTCTTATTTAAATTACTTAACAGATGTCTTTTGTATGTCGGTTTAAATGAGATAATGTAAAATGATAAATTTTGACGAATTTCGTAATAAGTTGGCAACGTTGTATAGAATAGTAAAAAAATTAACTAGTAATGTAGACTTTTGAAAGTGCTCTTTCGATTTCAGATGTAGACTTTGGCTTTTGGAAGAGTTCTTTCCATTTTGAAGGTGTTTTTATCTATTTATGAAGTAAACTTTGGCTTTTGAAAGAGTTCTTTCCAATTTAAAGGTGTTTTTTTCGATTTAAGAAGTAGACTTTGGCTTTTGAAAGAGTTCTTTCCATTTTGAAGGTGTTTTCTCGATTTAAGAATAGACTTTGGCTTTTGGAAGAGTTCTTTCCATTTTAAAGGTGTTTTTTTCGATTTAAGAAGTAGACTTTGGCTTTTGAAAGAGTTCTTTCCATTTTGAAGGTGTTTTATCTATTTATGAAGTAAACTTTGGCTTTTGAAAGAGTTCTTTCCATTTCAAAGGTGTTTTTTTCGATTTAAGAAGTAGACTTTGGCTTTTGAAAGAGTTCTTTCCATTTTGAAGGTGTTTTCTCGATTTAAGAATAGACTTTGGCTTTTGGAAGAGTTCTTTCCATTCTGAAGGTGTTTTTATCTATTTATGAAGTAAACTTTTGCTTTTGAAAGAGTTCTTTCCATTTTAAAGGTGTTTTTTTCGATTTAAGAAGTAGAATTTGGCTTTTGAAAGAGTTCTTTCCATTTTGAAGGTGTTTTCTCGATTTAAAAATAGACTTTGGCTTTTGGAAGAGTTCTTTACATTTTGAAGGTGTTTCCTCTATTTGAGAAGTAGACTTTGGCTTTCGGAAGAGTTCTTACTATTTTGAAGGTGTTTTCTCGATTTAAGAAGTAGACTTTAGCTTTCGGAAGAGCTCTTTCACCTTTGGCAGTGCTTTTTCGATTTTAAAAGTGCTCTTTCGCTTTTGAAAGTGTATTTTTTCGCTTTTGGAAGTATTCTGTTGATTACAATAATGTTTTTTTTTCGATATCGTTGGGTGCTGATTCTACAGTTTTCAGATGTAATTAAATTTCATCACAATTTAGTAACTAGTGAATTTAAATGAAAAAATAATAACAGATTTGCGTGTATGTAAAAAATAGCAAAATTAATTTGGCTTTTCGAAGAGTTCTTTCCATTTTGAAGGTGTTTTTTCCAATTTAAGAAGTAGACTTTGGCTTTTGGAAGAGTTCTTCCCATTTTGAAGGTGTTTTTCTCGATTTAAAAAGTAGACTTTGGAAGAGTTTTTTTTTCATTTTGAAGGTGTTTTCTCGATTTCAGAAGTAGACTTTGGCTTTCGGAAGAGTTCTTTCCATTTTGAAGGTGTTTTCTCAATTTAAGAAGTAGACTTTGGCTTTTGGAAGAGTTCTTTCCATTCTGAAGGTGTTTTTATCTATTTATGAAGTAAGCTTTTGCTTTTGAAAGAGTTCTTTCCATTTTAAAGGTGTTTTTTTCGATTTAAGAAATAGACTTTGGCTTTTGAAAGAGTTCTTTCCATTTTGAAGGTGTTTTTTTCCAATTTAAGAAGTAGACTTTTGCTTTTGGAAGAGTTCTTCCCATTTTGAAGGTGTTTTCTCGATTTCAGAAGTAGACTTTGGCTTCTGGAAGAGTTCTTTCCATTTTGAAGGTGTTTTCTCGATATAAGAAATAAACTTTGGCTTTTGGAAGAGTTTTTTCCATTTTGAAGGTGTTTTCTCGATTTCAGAAGTATATTTTGGCTTTTGGAAGAGTTTTTTCCATTTTGAAGGTGTTTTCTCGATTTCAGAAGTAGATTTTGGCTTTTGGAAGAGTTCTTTCCATTTTGAAGGTGTTTTATCTATTCATGAAGTAAACTTTGGCTTTTGAAAGAGTTCTTTCCATTTCAAAGGTGTTTTTTTCGATTTAAGAAGTAGACTTTGGCTTTTGAAAGAGTTCTTTCCATTTTGAAGGTGTTTTCTCGATTTAAGAATAGACTTTGGCTTTTGGAAGAGTTCTTTCCATTCTGAAGGTGTTTTTATCTATTTATGAAGTAAACTTTTGCTTTTGAAAGAGTTCTTTCCATTTTAAAGGTGTTTTTTTCGATTTAAGAAGTAGAATTTGGCTTTTGAAAGAGTTCTTTCCATTTTGAAGGTGTTTTCTCGATTTAAAAATAGACTTTGGCTTTTGGAAGAGTTCTTTACATTTTGAAAGTGTTTCCTCTATTTGAGAAGTAGACTTTGGCTTTCGGAAGAGTTCTTACTATTTTGAAGGTGTTTTCTCGATTTAAGAAGTAGACTTTAGCTTTCGGAAGAGCTCTTTCACCTTTGGCAGTGCTTTTTCGATTTTAAAAGTGCTCTTTCGCTTTTGAAAGTGTATTTTTTCGCTTTTGGAAGTATTCTGTTGATTACAATAATGTTTTTTTTTTCGATATCGTTGGGTGCTGATTCCACATCTTTCAGATGTAATTACATTTCATCACAATTTAGTAACTAGTGAATTTAAATGAAAAAATAATAGCAGATTTGCGTGTATGTAAAAAATAGCAAAATTAATTTGGCTTTTCGAAGAGTTCTTTCCATTTTGAAGGTGTTTTCTCTATTTCAGAAGTAGACTTTGGCTTTCGGAAGAGTTCTTACTATTTTGAAGGTGTTTTCTCGATTTAAAAAGTAGACTTTGGCTTTTGGAAGAGTTCTTTCCATTTTGAAGGTGTTTACTCTATTTCAGAAATAGACTTTGGCTTTCGGAAGAGTTCTTACTATTTTGAAGGCGTTTTCTCGATTTAAAAAGTAGACTTAGGTTTTTGGAACAGTTCTTTCCATTTTGAAGGTGTTCTTCTCGATTTCAGAAGTAGATTTTGGCTTTTGGAAGAGTTCTTTCCATTTTGAAGGTGTTTTCTCTATTTCAGAAGTAGACTTTGGCTTTCGGAAGAGTTCTTACTATTTTGAAGGTGTTTTCTCGATATAAGAAGTAAACTTTGGCTTTTGGAAGAGTTTTTTCCATTTTGAAGGTGTTTTCTCGATTTCAGAAGTAGATTGTGGCTTTTGGAAGAGTTCTTTCCATTTTGAAGGTGTTTTCTCGATTTCAGAAGTAGACTTTGGCTTTTCGAAGAGCTCTTTCGATTTTGAAGCTGTTTCTCTCAATTTTAGAAGTAAACTTAGGTTTTTGGAAGAGTTCTTTCCATTTTGGAGGTGTTTTTCTCGATTTCAGAAGTAAACTTTGGCTTTTCGAAGAGTTCTTTCCATTTTGAAGGTGTTTTCTCGATTTCAGAAGAAGACTTTGGCTTTTCGAAGAGTTCTTTCCATTTTGAAGGTGTTTTCTCGATTTAAGAAGTAGATTTTGGCTTTTCGAAGAGTTCTTTCCATTTTGAAGGTGTTTTCTCGATTTAAGAAGTAGATTTTGGCTTTTGGCAGAGTTGTTTCCATTTTGAAGGTGTTTTCTCGATTTCAGAAGTAGACTTTGACATTCGGAAGAGTTCTTACTATTTTGAAGGTGTTTTCTCGATTTAAGAAGTAGACTTTGGCTATTGGAAGAGCTCTTTCGATTTCAGAAGTAGACTTTCACCTTTGGCAGTGCTTTTTCGATTTTAAAAGTGCTCGCTTTTGAAAGTGTATTTTTTCGCTTTTGGAAGTATTCTGTTGATTACAAAAATGTTTTTTTTTCGATATCGTTGCGTGCTGATTCCACGGTTTTCAGATGTAATTAAATTTCATCAGAATTTAGTAACTAGTGAATTTAAATGAAAAAATAATAACAGATTTGCGAGTATGTAAAAAATAGTAAAATTAATTACTTTAGTATCTATCATAATCTCTTAATTATAAATGAATTTACTTAAAATATCATTATAACTTTCCGAATTATTAAATTTGGTATCGTCAAGGTGAACATCTCAATTTTTATCTCATAGTAACATTATTGCCGAAATTTGTATAGAAATAAAAAAAAATTCTTTTTTGCTTATTTTACGACATCAAGTCCATTGCGCTATTGCCATTATCACTGAAATATCCGGTTATTTCATATTTTTATAAAGTTTGGCACATTTTTCGTTGGGTATGAAAAGAGGAACAAATACATTACTTAATTATTTATTATAATAAGTTAATTAAGAAATTTGTTCAATGATAATGACTGTAAATTATTCTAAATGTATATATTTACGACCTTCGATATAATCATCTGTTCAAAATTAACAAGCAAAAACTAATTATACTATAAATAATGCATTCGTTTACAATTTAAGTAATTAAATGACTTTCGGAGAAACTGTCAGAGAGAAAAGTTAATATACATCGTACTAAAATTTAACATAGTCATAATATATTTTTATCATATTGATAGCACGATTTCAGGTAAGCGACCCTAAAACCGCAATAAACCATTGGAATTTAGAATTACTACCTTGATAGCTTGTTGATTTATAGATGAAGTGTTTGGTACTTGAATGATTGATTAGAATAGCTTTTACTACATTATTTATTATCTCAACTTAATTATTGGAAAATGGGAAATCAATAGTAGGCAAGAGAGGAATCTGCTGCACTTACTGAATACTTGATAGAAGTATTTAATATTGAAACATAAAATGATACCACTACGATCGATGCGGTTTTTTCTAGATACATTGAAAGAATAAGATGTAGGCCATTGTTTACTTATTTCAATTACCATAAAATATTTGTTACATTTATAGTCTGTGAGACTCGAGGTGAAGATGAAGTTATTGATAAAATGATTCAATGATTTAAATAAATATTGTTCTCAGTTTTTAACATGCGTCTATCATCCGAATGATTGTATTTATTATGAATTCCGTATTCTAATACGCAGATTGAAATTAAAATTTATACTTGTTTATCTTGTCTATTATTGATTTCCCATTATCATTCCCATTTTCCAATTATTAAGTTGAAATTAAAATTTTAATACCCTGTGATTGCTTTTTGTATTACCCTGTATAATCACTTTATATTTAATTTTAAAAATGTATATTGCTCATCAGTCCATTTTTTCAATTGAACACCCTATATATTTTTATTCTATCTAAAAGATGAACTGTTCCCCTTTCCGGAAATGTATAATTTGTTGAATTTTATATGAAAAATGAGTAAGTAATTTGGTTTTTAATGATGATTGTTTATAGATAAAGACACAGTTAAAATGGGTCTTGGACACCCAGTATAAATTACAAATCCCAAAAAAAGTTTCACCAACACAATGATTTTTTTTCACACCTCGTAGATTAATAACTATAGGTGCTAAAAGTATAATTATTCGAATACAAGTTTTGTTTATTTATCTATTATGGTTAAAATCATTAATTTTTTTGTTTAAATAAATTTAGCAAGATTATATAATAACATTATTTTATTAATGGTTTTTTTATGGTATTTTAATGGAACGTTTCCCCTTAAAAAACTAACTTTTTAGCGATGTTGAAAAAAATATATTAAAATCTTCAAGATAACATTTATAATAATCGTTAAGAATATCAAAAGTCCTTGAGGTGCTCATAATTTCGATCTATCTTAGATAATTCTAATCTTTTTGTCAACTGTTATCAAGCAAAATAAACCAACAGTAACAAATTATAACTTCATTTCTATCTAATTAAATTAAAACATTTAGAATAAATATATATAATTTTTCAATAACAGTGACCGTTCAACCAAGAAGAAACAACCACTTCCCGGGCTATATGCCCCGACAGGCATTGAATTACACTTCTAAGTCAAACGGGGTCGGTATGATCTACAAGGTTTAACCAATTTTACAGGAAACTGTAATAATTCTTTAAAACATTTGTGTTTCAGTTATTATTAAAAACATTTTACAAGTCTGTAATTCTCTGAAGTCCATCTTTTCTTGGATCTATTTTAAATATTCACTGACACATTTTTATTATTGAAAACAATGTAGTTGCGGTCACACTGAACGACAATTATCACATTATTTGTAGAAAACGATTATAATATGTTATAGCAAAATTGAACAAAGTCCTTGTCTTTTTTACCTTTACTGAAATATGGAATGTTTATTGTAAATTTAAACATCTGTTTAATATCCTTTTGTGACCAAATCCCACATTCCGAACACCTGCTAATGAAAAAAAATTGATACATCTTCAATTTATTTGAAACTAAATAGTTTTTCATTATTAAAAATGTATAAAATAATGAAAGACAGACCATTAGTATGTAATAATAATGTATGAATTATTCATCGATTTTATGCCTTAAAATTTCATTGTATATTATGCTGAATTGGAGACCTACTTCTATTAGGTGATAGGTTAACAGAAGCACTAAAAGAATAAAACTTGATCAAAGTTGGACGTGAATTCTTAAAATTTTCGATCTTAATATAATTTTACGTTTTTTTAAACGAAAATATATCCGTTTATTCTTACGGACTACATTTTTAGTCCCATCTTATGTCAAATACCCAAGGTCCCAGCTAAAACTCAGTTGTTTCGCTTATTTTTATAGAGGCCATTTTTAGTCCCATCTTATGTCAAATACCCAAATCTAAACAACTCTTTTTTATTCTTGAAAATCGTTCTAGGTTAGTTATTTGACGTGAGACGTAGAAATTCTCGTCCCAACTCAATTAAAAGTCAGTCGTACCCGTTTATTTTTACAGAGCTCATTTTTAGTCCCATCTTATGTCAAAAACCCAAAATCAAACAACCCTCTTTTTCATTCTTAAAAATCGTTGTGGGTTAGTTCTGTTGTTTGACGTGAGACGAAAAATTTGTCGTCCCAGCTAAAACTCAGTTGTTTCGCTTATTTTTACGGGGGCCAAATTTAGTCCCATCTTATATCAAAAACCCAAAATCAAACAACCCTCTTTTTCATTCTTAAAAATCTTTGAGGGTTAGTTCTGTTGTTTGACGTGAGACGAAGAATTTGTCGTCCCAACTTAATTAGGAGTCAGTTGTACCGCATATTTTTACAGAGCTCATTTTTAGTCCCATCTCATGTCAAAAACCCAAAATCAAACAACCCTCTTTTTATTCTTAAAAATCGTTGTGGATTAGTTCAGTTGTTTAACATAAGACGAAGAATTTGTCGTCCCATCCTAATTAAGAGTCAGTTGTACCCGTTTATTTTTACAGAGCTCATTTTTAGTCCCATCTTATGTCAAAACCCAAAACCAAACAACCCTCTTTTTCATTCTTAAAAATCGTTGTGGGTTAGTTCTGTTGTTTGACTTGAGACGTAGAATTTGTCGTCCCAGCTAAAACTCAGTTGTTTCGCTTATTTTTACGGGGGCCAATTTTAGTCCCACCTTATATCAAAAACCGAAATCAAAACAACTCTTTTTTATTTTTAAAAATTGTTGCAAGTTAGTTCTGTTGTTTGACGTGAGACGTCCCAACTCAATTAAAAGTCAGTCGTACCCGTTTATTTTAACAGAGCTCATTTTTAGTCCCATCTTATGTCAAAAACCCAAATCTAAACAAATCTTTTTTATTCTTAACAATCGTTCTAGGTTAGTTGTTTGACGTGGGACGTAGAATTTCTCGTACCAACTCAATTAAAAGTCAGTCGTTCCCTTACAGAGCTCATTTTTGGTCCCATCTTATGTCAAAAACCCAAATCTAAACAACTCTTTTTTATTCTTGAAAATCGTTCTAGGTTAGTTATTTGACGTGAGACGTAGAAATTCTCGTCTCAACTCAATTAAAAATCAGTCGTACCCGTTTATTTTTATAGAGCTCATTTTTAGTCCCATCTTATGTCAAAATCCCAAGTCCAAACAAACAACTCTTTTTTTATTCTTAAAAATCGTTGTGGGTTAGTTCTGTAGTTTGACGTGAGACGTAGAATTTGTCGTCCCAGCTAAAACTCAGTTGTTTCGCTTATTTTTACGGGGGCCAATTTTAGTCCCATCTCATATCAAAAACCCAAATCCAAACAATTCTTTTTTATTCTTAAAAATTGTTGCAAATTAGTTCTGTTGTTTGACGTGAGACGTCCCAACTCAATTAAAAGTCAGTCGTACCCGTTTATTTTTACAGAGCTCATTTTCAGTCCCATCTTATATCAAAAACCCAAAATCAAACAACCCTCTTTTTCATTCTTAAAAATCGTTGTGGGTTAGTTCTGTTGTTTGACGTGAGACGTAGACTTCTCGTCCCAGCTAAAACTCAGTTGTTTCGCCTATTTTTACGGGGGCCAATTTTAGTCCCATCTTATATCAAAAACCCAAATCTAAACAACTCTTTTTTATTCTTAAAAATTGTTGCAAGTTAGTTCTGTTGTTTGACGTGAGACGTCCCAAGTCAATTGAAAGTCAGTCGTACCCGTTTATTTTTACAGAGCTCATTTTCAGTCCCATCTTATATCAAAAACCCAAAATCAAACAACCCTCTTTTTATTCTTAAAAATCGTTGTGGATTAGTTCAGTTGTTTAACGTAAGAAGAAGAATTTGTCGTCCCAACTTAATTAAGAGTCAGTTGTACCGCATATTTTTACAGAGTTCATTTTTAGTCCCATCTCATGTCAAAAACCCTAATTATTCCAAACACACCACCTTTTATTATTAAAAATCGTTGTGTGCTAGTTGTTTGACGTAAGATGTAGGATTTGTCGTCCGAACTTCTGTATCTGTATCTATAGAGTGGGGAGAGTGAGTTAAGGCCCACAGCACTTAGGCCACATTGTACGTCCTCCCGAGGAGTTATCCTCCTAGGTCACCCTCCATCCTGTTCTTTCCAGGAAGGTGGACAGGTCACTAGGAGACATCTACCTTATATCAGCAAGACTCATCGAACACACACTCTCTTATTGACGATAACTCCAGACACTCGCATAAGACAGTTTCGCCTTTCTGTTCACACATCCTGCATAGAGGTGTGTCCACTAGCCACATAGTATGGAGGTGTTTTTTTAGTTGACAGTAGCCAGTTGGACATCCTACTGTAGAGCGTAGGGTATTCCTGGTCATCGCCAAATATTTCTTCGACGCCTGCTTCCCAGAGTCGCCCAAGGTGATCCTGGCAGGACTGCATCCTTTGATTCCATCCCATCTCTTTATGGATTGAGCATGGAAGTAACGCTTGGCTAGTTCCGCAATTATCGAAATCGTCAGGCCGTAGGTGTTGATCCCATTCTGCGCTCTATATCATCCGCGTATGCGATTGTGTAGAATCCATTATTGTTGAGTTGATTAATCAGGGTATCCAAGACAATGTTCCAAAGAAGGGGTGATAAGACCCCTTCCTGCGGACATCCCCTCATGACCAGTCCTCTCACTATTATGTCTTCTACATTGATACTTATTGCTCTACTAGAGAGCATTTTGAGTATCCATTGTTCTACTACCAGAGGTACATTCCTGGAGCTAAGTTGCTGGGTAATTGTTAGGAAGGTTGTTTTATCAAGCGCTCCCTCAATATATTCCCAGGGTGGATTCTTTACTGTCCAATGATCTTTCGATTCTGCCAACCACTTGGCGAAGGGCCGAATCAGTGGACCTTCCCGGAGTATCGGCATTCTGATTTGGATGAAATGGGTTGTGAACTAGCACTTCATCTCTTATATACCTCTCGCATAGCATCTCCATTGTTTTTAAAAAGAACGATGTGAGACTAATTGGTTTGAATGCTTTTGGTAAGGAGTAATCCATCCTTCCTGGTTTGGGTACTTCTCTCCAATTTCTGGGAATATACCTCAGAGTTAAAGAGGCTCTAAATATTCCAACCAGGTGCGGCATAAGAATATCCATTCCCCGCTGAAGTAGGGCTGGTCTTATACCGTCAGGTTTTGGTGAATTGAAAGGGGAAAAGCCCGATACGACCCACCTTATCCTGTCCTCATCAATTACTGTACTAGCAAATTGCCTGTCGTATTGTGAGGGTGTTGTTGGTTTTTCCGCCCAGTTCGTCGTTCCAGGAAAGACAGAACCTGGAAAGTGAGTTTCCATAAGAATCTCAGCGCTCTCTTGGAAGTTGGCGGCTTTGTCGCCATTTTCCCTCGTCAGGATGCCGATACTCTAAAGGTGGTCGTTTGACTGCCTCACAGTAGGCTCTTCTGGCTGCTCTTTGTTTTTGTCTGCAGACTTTTTTGAACTCTTTGAGGTTGGCTTGGTATACTCCCCAGACCTCTTTGAAAGGTTAATGGAATGGTTATTTTTCCAGCCCTTTCTTGAAAAAGTAAGAGCTGAGATATATATAAAACAAAAACAAACACTTAACCTCATTTTATTCTCCACATTTTTTTAAAACTCACTTTCTTGTAATTTGGCAACGTCGGCGCCTAGAGCTACGGACAGATGCTGCTGCTCAAGTGGTGAGAGTTTGAAGTTCGTTCGAACTTAAATAAAAGTTTGTTGTACAAACAAACAACATTTTCGCAGCCATTTTTAACCCGTAACCACAGACGTGACGTCTCTTAGACGGCAATTTTATTTGATCAAAAATTGATATAATGCCTTTTTCAGGTGTGGAATTTTCATCAAAATCGAAATAATTTTAACGAAACTAAAAAAAAAGAGAAAAATGCAGTTTTTTGCGTTTTTCGAGCTAATTTTGAGGTTATGTGAAAAAGTCATTAATGAAAAAGTTGTAGACTTTTCCAAGATCTGCAACTTTTATATTAAATTTTTTTTCTAGGACTCCAACTTTGGCCGGAAATCACAATAATTTCTTTTTCCACCCCCCAAAAAAAGTGTTTTTACCGAAAAAACGTCAAAATTCGAAAAAATTTCAATATTTTCATTTGATAATTTTTTTCATGGTTTGTGACTATAAAAACTACCTTTTACCAAATTTTCATCGAAATCGAACAATTTTTGGCGAAACTAAAAATAAAAAACGAAAAATGTAGTTTTTTGCGTTTTTCGAGCTAATTTTGAGGTTATGTGAAAAAGTCATTAATGAAAAAGTTGTAGACTTTTCCAAGATCTGCAATTTTTATATTTAATTTTTTTTTCTAGGATTCCAACTTTGGCCGGAAATCACAATAATTTCTTTTTCCACCCCCCAAAAAAAGTGTTTTTTACCGAAAAAACGTCAAAATTCGAAAAAAATTCAATATTTTTATTTGATAATTTTTTTCATGGTTTGTGACTATAAAAACTACCTTTTACCAAATTTTCATCGAAATCGAACAATTTTTGGCGAAACTAAAAATAAAAAACGAAAAATGCAATTTTTTGCGTTTTTTGAGCTAATTTTGAGGTTATGTGAAAAAGTCATTAATGAAAAAGTTGTAGACTTTTCCAAGATCTACAATTTTTATATTAATTTTTTTTTTTAGGACTCCAACTTTGGCCGGAAATCACAATAATTTCTTTTTCCACCCCCCAAAAAAAGTGTTTTTACCGAAAAAACGTCAAAATTCGAAAAAATTTCAATATTTTCATTTGATAATTTTTTTCATGGTTTGTGACTATAAAAACTACCTTTTACCAAATTTTCATCGAAATCGAACAATTTTTGACGAAACTAAAAATAATCAACGAAAAATGCAATTTTTTGCGTTTTTCGAGCTAATTTTGAGGTTATGTGAAAAAGTCATTAATGAAAAAGTTGTAGACTTTTCCAAGATCTGCAACTTTTATATTGAATTTTTTTTCTAGGACTCCGACTTTGGCCGGAAATCGCAATAATTTCTTTTTCCACCCCCCCAAAAAAGTGTTTTTTACCGAAAAAAGGTCAAAATTCGAAAAAATTTCAATATTTACATTCGAAAATTTTTTCCTTGGTTTGTGACTATAAAAACTACCTTTTACCAAATTTTCATCGAAATCGAACAATTTTTGGCGAAACTAAAAATAAAAAACGAAAAATGTAGTTTTTTGCGTTTTTCGAGCTAATTTTGAGGTTATGTGAAAAAGTCATTGATGAAAAAGTTGTAGATTTTTCCAAGATCTCCAACTTTTATATTCAACTTTTTTTTCTAGGATTCCAACTTTGGCCGGAAATCGCAATAATTTCTTTTTCCACCCTCCAAAAAAAGTGTTTTTTACCGAAAAAACGTCAAAATTCGAAAAAATTTCGATATTTTCATTTGATAATTTTTTTCATGGTTTGTGACTATAAAAACTACCTTTTACCAAATTTTCATCAAAATCGAACAATTTTTGGCGAAACTAAAAATAAAAAACGAAAAATGTAGTTTTTTTGCGTTTTTCGAGCTAATTTTGAGGTTATGTGAAAAAGTCATTAATGAAAAAGTTGTAGACTTTTCCAAGATCTGCAATTTTTATATTTAATTTTTTTTTCTAGGATTCCAACTTTGGCCGGAAATCACAATAATTTCTTTTTCCACCCCCCAAAAAAAGTGTTTTTTACCGAAAAAACGTCAAAATTCGAAAAAAGTTCAATATTTTTATTTGATATTTTTTTCATGGTTTGTGACTATAAAAACTACCTTTTACCAAATTTTCATCAAAATCGAACATTTTTTAACGAAACTAAAAATAAAAAACGAAAATTGCAGTTTTTTGCGTTTTCGAGCTAATTTCGAGATTATATGAAAAAGTTGTAGATTTTTCCAAGATCTGCAATTTTTATATTTAATTTTTTTTCTAGGATTCCAACTTTGGCCGGAAATCGCAATAATCGCAAGTCTTTTTCCACCCCCCCCCTACCCTCCTCCCACGCCCCCAAAAACGTGTTTTTCGCCGAAAAAACGTCATAACTCGAAAAATTTCCACTATTTTAATGATATCTAATATATTAATAATATTATTAAAAAGTCATTATATAAGCCGTCTAAGAGACGTCACGTCTGTGGTTACGGGATTTAATCCAATTTTTGCCAAAGTTAATCATTTAATCTAATTCTTTATACCTAACAGGAATATTATAGAATTACATTAATGTTAAAAATTTATTGGTATTGATTACACAAAAATTATCATCATTCGGTTATCACAATTATTATTAATAGACATACTTCGAAAGATAAGATAATTTTTCAAATGCAACTCAAGATATTTAATTTTTTTCCTTGATAATTCACGATATTACTGGCGGTAGAGAGTGAATGGATGTACTTGATTTAAGTACGAACAATTTTAAGTTTGGAACGATGTTCGGTGAGTTCGTTTCTATTTTTTTTCAAATTTTTAATTTTTTAAAAGTTCCAGTATAATCCGGATATTTTATACTCCAAACAACGCACTAAGAAACATTATTGAAAACCAAACTGGTCTTGAATTTCTATCCAAAAGGTACTCCAATTTTAGATTTTTGTCGTAAATAATACAATTTTCGACTCCCCAATGGGTCTAAAAATAATGATAGTATTTTATATAATATAATTTGTGATTTTGTCACACTTTTGCTAGCTTTATAACAGATCTGCACCAACTTTGTGAACTCGAGTACTGAGTAAAAGTAAAATTGCTTATAGGAGAACAAGAAAGGGTCGACAGCCATAAAGCGGCAATAAACCATTGGCGTTACATTTTTCGGTAAACACTTGAATGTATTTAATTGTGCAAAAGTTGGGCAAGTATCATATTATTAGTAAGTAATTATTACAGTATTAAGAGCTGATTTTACGGAGGGGCCAAAATACCTGCTATAATCCGTTACTATAATCCCTACTCGGTGAAACCCTTAAACTGACTGCACGACACTGGCCTCCGGCTTATCATATTAATGAATCTTTAACCGTTGTGCCGAATTTTACTACCCTATTTTGTATTACTTCTTAATGCCACTCCTAAACTCCTCAAACACTTTTTATTTTTTGTTTTTATTTTTTCAGTAGACCCAGATATGTCAATGGCGGCGTGTAATAATTCACTGACGGCAACTTTGAGTAACGTCAGTGGCGGCGTGAACGCGATAAGTCAACAATGTGCCATTTGCGGAGACAGAGCCACCGGTAAACACTACGGAGCCGCTTCCTGTGATGGTTGTAAAGGATTTTTCAGGAGATCCGTTCGAAAAAATCATTTATACACTTGCCGGTAAGTAGAAATTGTCTGGAAGAAAAAAAAAGGAAGAAATATTTTAATTTTTCTTTTTTAGATTTAATAGAAATTGCGTAGTCGATAAGGACAAAAGGAACCAATGCAGATATTGTAGACTGAGAAAATGTTTTAAGGCCGGCATGAAAAAAGAAGGTCAGTATATACCACAACAAGATCTAGATCTCGCACCAAGGGATTATCTATCCTAGTGGAATAATTCCCTGCATTTCGAGATACGATCCTTTAAATCGTTTGTTGGTCGTAAACGCAGTCTTTCAGGTAGCTCTAGAAAAAAAAATCAAGTAGTGTCAAGTCGGGGAATTTTTCCGGCCACTCAATTGCACCTCTTCGACCAATCCATCTCTGAGAGAAAATTGTATTTAAAGTTTGCCTAACGTTATTGGTTTTGTTTTTGTGATACGTCACTCGACATTGGTTACCATTTCAAAAAATTCAAGATGGAGACGTCCAAAACATTCGACATTTGCTCTAAAATATGCATCCTTCGTCCTAGAATTTCATAACGTTTCAAAGATAATCCCTTGGTGTGAGACTTTTCGGGAATGCTGTATTGATCCCTTCAAAAAAATATTTCTTACTTGCAGCTGTACAAAATGAACGAGATAGAATAAGTTGTAGAAGACCGAGCTATGAAGAAAACAATCAGAATAATGGATTATCGGTGGGATCTTTGCTGAACGCGGAAATGCTTTCGAGACAAGTCGGTGCAGCTTTAGAGGTGAGTGTATTCAAAAAATTACAACAATTATATACAAATTTGTACAAAAATCTCGATATAATTGAATTTTAAAGTACGGTTCACACTTTCCGGTTCGTATCCGTACCGTATCCCTACCGCAAATATTAATTTACGTCGAAATATTACAAAAATTTTATGTATAATTGAATTTTTAAAGTCCCTGCTTGGGACGGTATACAAACTGTAAATTCTGGAAGGGGTGATAAAGTTGATGTGTCCATTCCTAATTCGAGTTTGCGCACTATAGAGTACTCGAAACGATTCCAGTACGGTTCATAAATGCCTATTAATTTACGCCAAAAATTGACAATAGTTTAACGTAAATACAAATATGTACAAAAACCTCGTTTTAAATGAACTTTAAAGTACGGTTTCCTTCCGGTTTGTATCCTCACCGCAAATATTAATTTACATTACAAAGATTTTACGTCTAAATAAATTTTAAAGTAGGGTTCACACCATCTAGATCGTATCTGTACCGCAAATATTAATTTACTTCAAAAATTGACGATAGTCTAACGTAAATACAAATTTGTACAAAACCCTCGTTTTAAATGAATTTTAAAGTACGGTCACACTTTTCGGTTCGTATCCTTACCGCAAATATTGATTTATGTTTCAAAGATTTTACGCTTAAATAAATTTTAAAGTAGATCTAGATCGTATCTCTACCGCAAATATTAATTCACTTCAAAAATTGACGATAGTCTAACGTAAATACAAATTTGTACAAAACTCTAGTTTTAAATGAACTTTAAAGTACGGTTCGCACCTTCCGGTTCGTATCCCTACCGCAAATATTAATTTACGTCTAAATATTACAAAAATTTACGTTTAAATACATTTTAAAGTAGGGTTCACACCTTCCAGATCATATCTGTACCGCAAATATTAATTTACGCCAAAATTTGATGATAGTTTAACGTAAATACAAATTTGTACAAAACCCTCGTTTTAAATGAACTTTAAAGTACGGTTCGCACCTTCCGATTCGTATCCCTACCGCAAATATTAATTTACGTCTAAATATTACAAAAATTTACGTTTAAATACATTTTAAAGTAGGGTTCACACCATCCAGATCATATCTGTACCGCAAATATTAATTTACGCCAAAATTTGATAATAGTTTAACGTAAATACAAATTTGTACAAAACTCTCGTTTTAAATGAATTTTAAAGTAAGGTTACACCTTCCGGTTCGTATCCTTACCGCAAATATTGACTTACGTTACAAAGATTTTACGTTTAAATAAATTTTAAAGTAGATCTAGATCGTATCTGTACCGCAAATATTAATTCACTTCAAAAATTGACGATAGTCTAACGTAAATACAAATTTGTACAAAACTCTCGTTCTAAATGAATTTTAAAGTAAGGTCACACCTTTCGGTTCGTATCCCTACCGCAAATATTAATTTACGTCTAAATATTACAAAAATTTACGTTTAAATATATTTTAAAGTAAAGTTCACACCATCCAGATCGTATCTGTACCGCAAATATTAATTTACTTCAAAAATTGACGATAGTCTAACGTAAATACAAATTTGTACAAAACCCTCGTTTTAAATGAATTTTAAAGTACGGTCACACTTTTCGGTTCGTATCCTTACCGCAAATATTGATTTATGTTTCAAAGATTTTACGCTTAAATAAATTTTAAAGTAGATCTAGATCGTATCTGTACCGCAAATATTAATTCACTTCAAATATTGACGATAGTCTAATGTAAATACAAATTTGTACAAAACTCTAGTTTTAAATGAACTTTAAAGTACGGTTAGGTTAGGTTAGGTTAGGTTAGGTTCGCACCTTCCGATTCGTATCCCTACCGCAAATATTAATTTACGTCTAAATATTACAAAAATTTACGTTTAAATACATTTTAAAGTATGGTTCACACCATCCAGATCATATCTGTACCGCAAATATTAATTTACTCCAAAATTTGATAATAGTTTAACGTAAATAAAAATTTGTACAAAACTCTCGTTTTAAATGAATTTTAAAGTACGGTCACACCTTTCGGTTCGTATCCTTACCGCAAATATTGATTTATGTTACAAAGATTTTACGCTTAAATAAATTTTAAAGTAGATCTAGATCGTATCTGTACCGCAAATATTAATTCACTTCAAAAATTGACGATAGTCTAACGTAAATACAAATTTGTACAAAACTCTCGTTCTAAATGAATTTTAAAGTAAGGTCACACCTTTCGGTTCGTATCCCTACCGCAAATATTAATTTACGTCTAAATATTACAAAAATTTACGTTTAAATATATTTTAAAGTAAAGTTCACACCATCCAGATCGTATCTGTACCGCAAATATTAATTTACTTCAAAAATTGACGATAGTCTAACGTAAATACAAATTTGTACAAAACCCTCGTTTTAAATGAATTTTAAAGTACGGTCACACTTTTCGGTTCGTATCCTTACCGCAAATATTGATTTATGTTTCAAAGATTTTACGCTTAAATAAATTTTAAAGTAGATCTAGATCGTATCTGTACCGCAAATATTAATTCACTTCAAATATTGACGATAGTCTAATGTAAATACAAATTTGTACAGAACTCTAGTTTTAAATGAACTTTAAAGTACGGTTCGCACCTTCCGATTCGGATCCCTACCGCAAATATTAATTTACGTCTAAATATTACAAAAATTTACGTTTAAATACATTTTAAAGTAGGGTTCACACCTTCCAGATCATATCTGTACCGCAAATATTAATTTACGCCAAAATTTGATGATAGTTTAACGTAAATACAAATTTGTACAAAACCCTCGTTTTAAATGAACTTTAAAGTACGGTTCGCACCTTCCGATTCGTATCCCTACCGCAAATATTAATTTACGTCTAAATATTACAAAAATTTACGTTTAAATACATTTTAAAGTAGGGTTCACACCATCCAGATCATATCTGTACCGCAAATATTAATTTACGCCAAAATTTGATAATAGTTTAACGTAAATACAAATTTGTACAAAACTCTCGTTTTAAATGAATTTTAAAGTAAGGTTACACCTTCCGGTTCGTATCCTTACCGCAAATATTGACTTACGTTACAAAGATTTTACGTTTAAATAAATTTTAAAGTAGATCTAGATCGTATCTGTACCGCAAATATTAATTCACTTCAAAAATTGACGATAGTCTAACGTAAATACAAATTTGTACAAAACTCTCGTTCTAAATGAATTTTAAAGTAAGGTCACACCTTTCGGTTCGTATCCCTACCGCAAATATTAATTTACGTCTAAATATTACAAAAATTTACGTTTAAATATATTTTAAAGTAAAGTTCACACCATCCAGATCGTATCTGTACCGCAAATATTAATTTACTTCAAAAATTGACGATAGTCTAACGTAAATACAAATTTGTACAAAACCCTCGTTTTAAATGAATTTTAAAGTACGGTCACACTTTTCGGTTCGTATCCTTACCGCAAATATTGACTTACGTTACAAAGATTTTACGCTTAAATAAATTTTAAAGTAGATCTAGATCGTATCTGTACCGCAAATATTAATTCACTTCAAAAATTGACGATAGTCTAACATAAATACAAATTTGTACAAAACTCTAGTTTTAAATGAACTTTAAAGTACGGTTAGGTTAGGTTAGGTTAGGTTAGGTTCGCACCTTCCGATTCGTATCCCTACCGCAAATATTAATTTACGTCTAAATATTACAAAAATTTACGTTTAAATACATTTTAAAGTATGGTTCACACCATCCAGATCATATCTGTACCGCAAATATTAATTCACTTCAAAAATTGACGATAGTCTAACGTAAATACAAATTTGTACAAAACTCTCGTTCTAAATGAATTTTAAAGTAAGGTCACACCTTTCGGTTCGTATCCCTACCGCAAATATTAATTTACGTCTAAATATTACAAAAATTTACGTTTAAATATATTTTAAAGTAAAGTTCACACCATCCAGATCGTATCTGTACCGCAAATATTAATTTACTTCAAAAATTGACGATAGTCTAACGTAAATACAAATTTGTACAAAACCCTCGTTTTAAATGAATTTTAAAGTACGGTCACACTTTTCGGTTCGTATCCTTACCGCAAATATTGATTTATGTTTCAAAGATTTTACGCTTAAATAAATTTTAAAGTAGATCTAGATCGTATCTGTACCGCAAATATTAATTCACTTCAAATATTGACGATAGTCTAATGTAAATACAAATTTGTACAGAACTCTAGTTTTAAATGAACTTTAAAGTACGGTTCGCACCTTCCGATTCGGATCCCTACCGCAAATATTAATTTACGTCTAAATATTACAAAAATTTACGTTTAAATACATTTTAAAGTATGGTTCACACCATCCAGATCATATCTGTACCGCAAATATTAATTTACGCCAAAATTTGATAATAGTTTAACGTAAATACAAATTTGTACAAAACCCTCGTTTTAAATGAACTTTAAAGTACGGTTCGCACCTTCCGGTTCGTATCCCTACCGCAAATATTAATTTACGTCGAAATATTACAAACATTTTTACGTTTAAATAAATTTTAAAGTAGGGTTTACACCATCCAGATCGTATCAGTACCGCAAATATTAATTTACGCCAAAGTTTGATGATAGTTTAACGTAAATACAAATTTGTACAAAACCTTCGTTTTAAATGAATTTTAAAGTACGGTCACACCTTTCGGTTCGTATCCTTACCGCAAATATTGATTTACGTTACAAAGATTTTACGCTTAAATAAATTTTAAAGTAGATCTAGATCGTATCTGTACCGCAAATATTAATTCACTTCAAAAATTGACGATAGTCTAATGTAAATACAAATTTGTACAAAACCCTCGTTTTAAATGAACTTTAAAGTACGGTTCGCACCTTCCGGTTCGTATCCCTACCGCAAATATTAATTTACGTCTAAATATTACAAAAATTTACGTTTAAATATATTTTAAAGTAAAGTTCACACCATCCAGATCGTATCTGTACCGCAAATATTAATTTACTTCAAAAATTGACGATAGTCTAACGTAAATACAAATTTGTACAAAACCCTCGTTTTAAATGAATTTTAAAGTACGGTCACACTTTTCGGTTCGTATCCTTACCGCAAATATTGACTTACGTTACAAAGATTTTACGCTTAAATAAATTTTAAAGTAGATCTAGATCGTATCTGTACCGCAAATATTAATTCACTTCAAAAATTGACGATAGTCTAACATAAATACAAATTTGTACAAAACTCTAGTTTTAAATGAACTTTAAAGTACGGTTAGGTTAGGTTAGGTTAGGTTAGGTTCGCACCTTCCGATTCGTATCCCTACCGCAAATATTAATTTACGTCTAAATATTACAAAAATTTACGTTTAAATACATTTTAAAGTATGGTTCACACCATCCAGATCATATCTGTACCGCAAATATTAATTTACTCCAAAATTTGATAATAGTTTAACGTAAATACAAATTTGTACAAAACTCTCGTTTTAAATGAATTTTAAAGTACGGTCACACCTTTCGGTTCGTATCCTTACCGCAAATATTGATTTATGTTACAAAGATTTTACGCTTAAATAAATTTTAAAGTAGATCTAGATCGTATCTGTACCGCAAATATTAATTCACTTCAAAAATTGACGATAGTCTAATGTAAATACAAATTTGTACAAAACTCTCGTTTTAAATGAATTTTAAAGTAAGGTCACACTTTCCGGTTCGTATTCCTACCGCAAATATTAATTTACGTCGAAATATTACAAACATTTTTACGTTTAAATAGATTTTAAAGTAGGGTTCACACCTTCCGGTTCGTATCTGTATCGCAAATATTAATTTACGCCAAAAATTGTTTAACGTAAATACCTACAAATTCGTACAAAACCCTCGTTTTAAATGAATTTTAAAGTGCTGTTCACACCTTCCGGTTCGTATCCATACAGCAAATATTAATAAACGTCGAAATATTACAAAAATTTACGTTTAAATATATTTTAAAGTAGGGTTCACACCATCTAGATCGTATCTGTACCGCAAATGTTAATTCACTTCAAAAATTGACGATAGTCTAACGTAAATACAAATTTGTACAAAACCATCGTTTTAAATGAATTTTAAAGTGCGATTTACACCTTCCGGTTCGTATCCCTACCGCAAATATTAATTTACGTCTAAATATTACAAACATTTTTACGTTTAAATAAATTTTAAAGTAGGGTTCACACCATCCAGATCATATCTGTACCGCAAATATTAATTTACGCAAAAAATTGACGATAGTTTAACGTAAATACATATTCGTAAAACACCCTCGTTTTTTATGAATTTTAAAGTACGGTCACACCTTCCGGTTCGTATCCTTACCGCAAATATTAATTAACTTTACAAAGATTTTACGTTTAAATAAGTTTTAAAGTAGGGTTCACACCTTCCGGTTCGTATCCTTACCGCAAATATTAATTTACGTTACAAAAATTTTACGTTTAAATAAGTTTTAAAGTAGGGTTCACACCTTCCGGTTCGTATCCGTACCGCAAATATTAATTCACGTCGAAATATTAAAACAATCGACTCGACATTCTCACAGTAGAATATAAATTATTGAATTTTTTAAAATATTTTTCTGTATAATTTCAGCAAATGGATCCGAATCCGGTAAACGACTACGACATATCAAATAGACAGTTGGCTAGTATCAATGACGTGTGCGATTCAATGAAACAACAATTATTAATATTAGTGGAATGGGCGAAATATATACCGGCTTTTACAGAATTACAGTTGGACGATCAGGTAAAATATTTATAATTAATTTATTAACAATTATAATAATTTGATGCTCTTATAAATAATTTATTTAGGTGACGTTATTACGAGCACACGCAGGTGAACATCTTCTTCTTGGTTTAGCTAGGAGGTCGATGCATTTGAAGGACGTTCTTTTATTAGGAAACAACTGTATTATGACTAAAGATTGTCCAGGTGAATAAACTTTTTTTTTTCATAGAAAAATCACTTTTGTATTGCATGAACATTTTTTTGGTATTTATAGATAAGGTAAGAGGCGATTTTTTTCAATATTATTATTTATGAAGTTTTCTGTTATATAAATAACATGTAATAACCTTCAATTAATATTTTTCTTGAAAGACTAATTAAACTTATTTCGGGTCATCAAGTCGACATAAAGACACGTGACATTAATTACCTTTGCTTGTACAAAATAAGTGGCGGGTATCGAATAAATTTATTATTACGTTATTTAAAAAAATGATACACGCAATTAATTTTATACAAACAAATAGATTTTTAACTTCTCTATTATTAAAAAATAGTAATAGTTAATGATTATTTTTTATTGTTGAATCATTGCGGTTAAAGCTAGCAAGGTCGCTACAACTTAGTTTTAATGGAACACCATGTATATTTTTTAATAATTTTTGTATAAGCTGATTCATATTTCTTTCCTGAGACCTGATAACAAATTATACAGGGCAGCTTCACCTTATTTCCCCGATACAAGATTAAATACTTCTCTCAAGTATTCAGTAAGTGGATCAGATTCCTCTCTCGTCTACATTGATTTTCCATTATAATTCCCTTTTTTCAATTATTAAATTACGATTAAAAACGGGATTTTAATTTCTCTATCCACTTCAAGAGGACGACGACAATTTCTGTGTCGAACAGAGGAGTATTATGAAGGAGAACTTGCTGGAGAAAATACAGATCGTTTTAAATTGTACCTATTGTTTCTAAACGCTAATCGAAGCCAAATGAAAAGAAAGTGTCGCTTCTTGCTCGTCTAGTAGGAAACGGGATCATTGTCAATTGGGGTAGATGTAAAGTCGACTGCTTGAGGATTTATAATCTTTTCAATTAAAAGTCGCCTCAAAATACGGTATGTAATCGTAAAACTGATGATACCACAATGTTGCCAAACGTTTTTTTTTTAAATCCAAAATTTAATGAAAAATATATTTTATTTCGACAAAACAAAAAACTTTCCAAGAACAAGTTAATAATTAATTGTGAGGGCAAGGAAACTCTCTTAACAGCACAACACCTGACAAGCATCGTCTAGTAGTCAAACCGACGGTTGTGTATGGGTTCACTTAACGCATCGACACGGGATCAGCACCGCCGCGATACCCGACTATAGGCTTCACTTTATATTGTATTGGTACGCCTTCCGATAAATGTGTTGTGGTTGAGGCGTAGACGTGCCTTGTCGGTGCTGTGCTGATGTTGTTAGATAGGCGCGCTTACATTTAAATACACATAAGAAATAAAATCTGCTGGTGATGATCAGTCGCTGTTCCTATGAGGTGCTGATAAGTGATAAGTAATAAAACAATACTTGGGGCAAGTGAAAATGAAGTGTCATGAAATTTTTCACTTTCCTGGAATCGAGTCGGCCGAGTTTACATACTCATTACCAGATAATCGGCCCAGTTTACAATCTCCGATCAATTGCGCCAGTTTTTCAAGTCTCGTGTTCGCAGTAAACTGGCTCTGTCCGTTTAAAATAATTATTTGTCCATACTGTATAGAAATGAGAAAGTGTTTTATTTGGGTCACTCTATACTATTAAATTTTTTCTTTGCGTAATAGAGAGTAAACGGTGTCACACATAAAACCTAATGATTTTTTTTTTTAGTAATTGTGAAAGAAAAATTTAAAGTAATGATGTCGGTAAAGGTTATCGATTAGATTAATCGTACTGTCGTCCTTAATCGATTTCTAATATAAAAATTATAAGAAATATAATTAAATGTGGTTCATGTCAGCCTCATCATATAATTTTCGTATACTAGCTCGAAAACTTGGTCTTTTTCAGACTTAAATTATTGAAAATCGCCTTATACCTTATCTTTTTTACTGAAATGTGCGTACTTTAATATCCAAAATAGTTTTGCCTAAAGTGATACTTTTACATTGATACAAAGTACACTAAGCAAATTATTTTCGATTGAAAAAAAATTCGATTTGAATAAGAGCATGTTCGTACATTCCATACGAGTGGTTAATATAGATATGTGTTGTATTAAAAAAAAAAATAAAATGCATGAATTTGTAATTGGGGTGTGGAGAGATATTTGGTTTGGTCTGCACATTTTTTTTAACGAAAATTCTCACGCTTTATAAATGGATACAAGTCACTGGGAGATAAATCTGGCGAATACGTGGATGTGCTTAGATCTTGAATGATTTGGGTTGCTGAGAGATTCGTTCTCATATACAGGGTGTTTTATTTAAAAAAAAATTAATACGACTAATCATCATTTTAATGTTTTTATTCCTACTGATAACAGGAAAGCTAAGACACTTTATATGCAAAAAACTTGTCTATTGCAATTTAAATTGTAGTCAACAGTGTAATTAAATAAAATTATAATAATTTGGCATGTTCTTCGAAATAAATTAATTTTTAAATGCACATTCACCTTGATAAAAGAGGATATCATTTCAATTTAGCTTTTACTTGGGTTAATATTTAAACAGACAGAAAAATATAATACGAATCCTCAATCACCTTCTGCCCATGCGCAAGCACGGAAAGATTCCGAAGACTATTAAAGAGTGTCCATGTTAAATATACGAGAACTTATTTTCCCGACTCGGCACTCCCCACTATTTAGAATTCTGTCAATTTCTTAAAAAAACTTATTTTTTTTTGGTTAAAACAGATCATTGGTTAGTTTATCGAGAAGTGCAAAGGACTTACGCGGCCATTTTTTACGCTTATATAATAGTAAATCCGCCTCCTAGAAATTTCCTGTATAACCGTGGCAACGCCGCTCACCGGGCGTTCGAAAAGCCGAGAATCACCTGCTCGCGTCTTCTCTTTTCTAGAAACGTCCCGTCGCGGTCGCTTCGTTCTAGCCTGGCCTCCCATCACTTAGCTCGGTCGAGCTACGTTGCCAGCTTGTGTACAGTTCCGTAGATTATTTTAAATTTACAATAAGTATCCTTAACATTAGATCTTTATTTTAAAATATTAGCAATTCTCGAAAAACGAGAGCTTCTAAATAGTGGGGGATGGCGAGTCGAGAAAATAGCTCTCGTTTAGCTTGGTGGTGGGAAATAAAAAAGAAATAAACTACTGATATCAATAGGAAAAATTATAACAAAGAAACCAACAAAAATCAGTAAAATTAACAATCTGGTGTGGTTTTTTTTTTGTTTTTGGCGTAACTAAACATACACACATTTTGGGATCGTTTGAGTGGTTTTTTTTTTCGAAAAAAAAATAAAATGTACGAGCATTACCTTAATTAATTATCGGACAATGAACTTTAGCGTTGATACCAGATCCTCGTAACGTATCTCCAGATATGAGCATCTCCAGAGTGGGTAGTCGCATCATCGACGAGCTCGTTAAACCGATGAACGAGTTGCAGATCGACGACACCGAATTCGCTTGTCTCAAGGCCATCGTTTTCTTCGATCCAAGTAAGTATTTTCACAAATTCATTATTAATAATAATAATATAATTTTAAATAAAAATTTTTGTAGATGCCAAAGGATTGAGCGAAGCCGGCCGAATCAAAGCATTGAGATACCAAATCCAAATAAACCTCGAAGATTACATAAGCGACCGTCAATATGACAGCAGAGGAAGATTCGGAGAACTTCTACTCACGCTACCTCCTCTACAATCGATAACCTGGCAGATGATCGAACAAATTCAATTCGCCAAACTTTTCGGCGTCGCTCACATCGACAGTCTCTTACAAGAAATGTTACTTGGAGGTAAGACACGAAATCGATTCGAATTTTTTCCATATATCCGTTATAACATTACAGAACCGATTCTAGGAGCAAGTATCGATACAACGCCATCTACGATAGTCGTACCGAACAACAACAACAATAGCTATCAAAGCGCCAGCGACTCCGCCGACAGTCCGATAACTTCTCCAACCGCCACTCCGCATAGTCCGCAAGATCACATGATGAATTGCAGCGTTGCTAGTCCGGCGGGAGCTCCATCTAGCGTGATCACCATGCGGGATATCACTCCTTTAGATGACGCCGTGCATTATCCTATTTCGGTCAAAGAGGAACCGATCAAGGATGAACAGCACGGATTTTTGGTGAAGTTTTTAAAATAGTTACAGTTTTATTTGAAATGTGATAGTATATATATCACATGTATATATTCCAAAAGCGAAATCACATTGATTGAATTGTAGTTATAGTATATAAATATTTACCTAATTGTATGTATAAAAAAAATTGGGTTTTAATTTTGTTTTAAGACTGATTTTGTTTATATCAGATTTCGTTATTAGAAAGTCCTTCAATCCTACCAAATCGACAATATTGTACCTGTGGTAACATTTCCAATTCTCTCCGGTCTTCCCACTATCCATCTATGGTATCTAAGAAATAATTACAGAGAAAACTTCTTGTTCTTCAATACAAACCACACCATAAAGATAGATTCGTGCCACCAGTTATTCCTCTAATTATTATTGGCAGCTATTTCTTTATCTGCCTTGTAGCATCTTCACTTTTAGAAAATTAACCTAGTGCTACACAAATCCCAAGCTTTTATCTTCAGATGCATGCATCCACTACATCCTTTGATTCCTTTTGCTTCGACTAATTCTAGCCAAATGTGGTAGAATTTCGTGTTGTACTTGCTGGAGCAATGCTGGGAAAATCCCATCAGGTCCTGGTGCCTTGAAAGGTAGAAAGGAGTTCATAGCTCATTTAAACCATTCGTTAATAGAAATGATCCTAGTCATTGTAGTTTCTCTTGAAGGTCTGTTGTGACCTTCGAGAAGATTAACTCCTCTATTCGAGTTACTTCCAGGAAAATGAATGACTTCTGTGTTGACTCTACTTTTCGCCATAACTTTATAAAGCCTTGCCACAGCAAGAGTAGCGTTTATTTCTTCACATAATTACTTTTTAGCTTTTTTAATTTCCATATAGTAGATGTTTCACACCTCAGTGTCTTTCTGTCAGATTCCGGTGAGATTCGCTCTATTGAAGAAGTCCTGGGCTTAAGCTCTTAATTGTGACAGATGTTTATTCTACCCTACTGCTTCGCTGTTCTTGAAGAAGGCAGCTCGATTCAAATGCATTGATTATTGCCTCAAGGTCATGTTCCAGGTCAAGATGGTGTCTAGCCCTTCCACTCATCTGGATATGAACATACCTCACTACAAACCCCAAGCTTTTATCCTCAGATACGTGCATCTATTACTCTCTTTAATTTTTGGCTGATTCTACTTTATCTACTATTGAAGCTTCGCTACTTCATCGAAGAGGTCTTCCACTCTTATAATTCACCTGGTGCAGCATACCCCAAGCATTGATCTTCAGATGCATGTATCCACTACATCCTTTGATTCGTTTGGCTTCGACTAATTCTAACCAGATATGGTAGAATTTCGTGTTGTACTTGCTGAAGCAATGCTGGGAAAATCCCATCAGATCCTGGTGCATTGAAAGGCAGAAAGGAGTTCATAGCTCATTTCAACCATACGTTAATAGAAATTATCCTAGTCATTGTAGTTTCTCTTGAAGGTCTGTTGTAACCTTCGAGAAGATTCGAGATACTTCCAGGAAAATGAATGACTTCTGTGTTGACTCTACTTTTCGCCATAACTTTATAAAGCCTTGCCACAGCAAGAGTAGCGTTTATTTCTTCACATAATTACTTTTTAGCTTTTTTAATTTCCTTATAGTAGATGTTTCACACATCAGTGTCTTTCTGCCAGATTCCGGTGAGTTTCGCTCTATTAAAGAGGTCCTGGGCTTAAGCTCTTAATTGTGACAGATGTTTATTCCACCCTACTGCTTCGCTGTTCTTGAAGAAGGCAGCTCGATTCAAATGCATTGATTATTGCCTCAAGGTCATGTTCCTGGTCAAGATGGTGTCTAGCCCTTCCACTCATCTGGATATGAACATACCTCACTACAAACCCCAAGCTTTTATCCTCAGATACGTGCATCTATTACTCTCTTTAATTTTTGGCTGATTCTACTTTATCTACTATTGAAGCTTCGCTACTTCATCGAAGAGGTCTTCCACTCTTATAATTCACCTGGTGCATCATACCCCAAGCATTGATCTTCAGTTGCATGTATCCACTACACCCTTTGATTTTTTATTGCTTTTTGTTGATGTTCGTAATCCAGTTCTAAGTTGCTTCGACTAATTCTAACCAAATGTGGTAGAATTTCGTGTTGTACTTGCTGGATCAATGCTGGGAAAATCACATCGGCTACTGGTTTCTTGAAAGGTAGTAATGTGTTCATAGCTCATTTTAGCCATTCGTTACCAGAAATTATCCTGGTCATTGTAGTTTTTCTTGAAGATCTGTTGTGACCTTCGAGAAGATGAAGATAACTGTGTTGACTCTACTTTTCGCCATGACTTTATAAAGCCTTGCCTCAGCGAAAGTAGTTTTCACAGAATTTCCTAGAGATATTTCTTTAAGCTTTTCTAATTTCCTTGTAGTAGGTGTTTTGCACCTCAGTGAGTTTTCCTCTACTAAAGATGTCCTGGGATTAAGCTCTTAATTCTGACAGATGTTTATTCCACCCTGCTGTTCTTGAAAAGGGCAGCTCGATTCAAGTCCTCCAGCTCAAGATGGTATCTAGTCCTTTCTCTCATCTGGATATGAACATACCTCAATACAAACCCCAACCTTTTACCCTCAGTTACGTGGATCTATTACTTTCTTTAATTTTTGACAGCATTTTCGTTATCTACTATTGAAGCTTCGCAACTTCATCGAAGAGGTTTTCCAGTCTTATAATTCACCTGGTGCAGCATACCCCAAGCTTTCATCTTCAGATATGTGCATTTAATTCTGGACTGCTTGTCCTTTTATCTACTATTGGAGCTTTGTTACTTCTTCCAAGAGGTCTTCCAGTCTTCCAGTTCACCTGGTGCTATATATCTCAACACAAACTTCAATAATTGGCTGCTTTTTCTTTATCTAGCTATTCATTCGAAAAAGTTTTCCGCTTGTATAATTCATCTGGTGTTTTCACTGCTTTAAATATTTTTGTCACACCTTTCAACCGAACATGATGATTTCCTTCAATCTAGAGGCTGTAAAAAGTGGAGGGTGGAGGTGAAAAGAGTGCTGTTTGTCACTTTCTTCTTCTTTTTTTTTAAATATAATATTGAAATAAGCTAATTTTAATTTGAAACCGAAATGTTTCTAGTCGTGTGTCTTGCTAAATAGAAGTATAATAATGTATATAATGTTTTTGTTATTTCTCTATACAGAGTGAGTTTCAAGTTATTTTTCAATTATCTCGGAAATGGATTGCACGATCTTGTGATATGGCCGATATTATGGTGGTACATTGTTGTCAGATCTTTCCTTTTTTCGGAATAATAATGGTCTTTGATATTTCAAATGAATCACCAGAAAAAACGAAAGATCTGACAACAATGTAAATACCACCATAATATCGGCCATCTGTATCTGTATCGGTAGAGTAGGAAGGGTGAATCTAGACACACAGCACTTGGGCCATATATGACCCACTGTACGTCCTCCCGAGGAGTTGTCCTCCTAGGTCATCATCCATCCTGTCCCAGGAAGGTGGACAAGTCACTAGGAGACATCTCCTTTATATCCAAGACTCACCGAACACACTCTCTATCATTGACGATAACTCCGGACACTCGCATTAGACATGCCTGCATAGAGGTGTGTCTACTAGCCTCATTGTATGGAGGTGTTTTCTTAGCTGACAGTGGCCAGTCTGAAATCCTTTTGTTACACGTAGGTTTTTCCTGGTGATCGCCAAATATTTCTTCCCAGAATCGCCCAGGGTTATCCTGGCAATACTGCATTCCTTGATTTTATCTCTTCTTTCATTGGCCATATCACAAGACCCTTGCACACCAAAATCTATCGTTTTCCGAGATAATTTATGCGTTCCATACTTAAAACTCACTCTGTATAATACCGACCATAAGTTCAATGTATAGTTCTTACGGCTGTGTTGTTTTTAGTAGAATATTTTGCTGTAAATATTATATTTTAGAGATAAGTATATAGCAATAAAGGTGGATTAACGCATCTTACTACTTTCACATTCCATGTCTCCTTTATATGCTCCCCTTTTCCCTTTCTAAGAGGTGTTGTTTTCAAGTAACAGTTTGATAGATTTTGCGTTAATCCACTTTTTTATAATTTTTTTTTCTCGTCTCTCTGCAGAGCCGGACCGCGACTTTTGTGGCCCCTGGGCTAACGACATCCGGGGGACCCACGAAATAATTGAAATATTTACCATTTTCCATTATTTAAATGAAGTAGGGCGGAAGAACGAAAGTAAATTGCTCTGAAATATTATCTCAGATTTTTTATTTTTTATTTGTATTTTTTTTATTGGTTCATTATTTTATTATTCGGGGCCCCTGGAACCAGGGGGTCTTAGGCAGGAGCCCATTAAGCCCATACGTAGATCCGGCCCTGTCTCTCTGTAGGTACAAGTAGATCGATGAAAATTATATTATTTACGATTCCGTTTTTAATTCCCTTACTCACTGTATATATATATATATATATATATATATATATATATATATATATATATATATATATATATATATAATCGTAGAAATATTTTGTTGTTTTTTATATAAACATGTAGGCAATTTTTCTATTAACGTAGTGCCATTTGTTAACGAATTATATAGTTTATTGTTATACGATTTGCTCAAAAAGATGTAAAGGTAGAGGGAATTTAGTTTTAAGTATAAATTTTTTTTAGCGAAATCTTTTTTTCTAGTTTAATAAAGAAATTTAGGTATTATATACGGTAGTAGTTATTGGTTGTTTTTTTTTATTATTTTGAATGAAAATAGTTAAATTAATCTTTACATAAAATATTCAAAGGCTGGAGGTGGCAATAATACTTTTTATATAAAATATATACCGTGTAAATAAATATTTATGTTATTCAAAAGTTTATTTATTACACCACCACGTCCCACTATTAAACGTAGGTTTTTTCTGGTCATCGCCAAATATTTCTTCCCAGAGTCGCCCAGGGTGATCCTGGCTAGACTGCATCCCTTAATTTGATCCCATCTCTTTAGGGATTGAGCATGGGTGTAACGTTTAGCTAGTTCCGTCCGGTCGTAGGTGTCGTTGGGTCCTAAAAGTCTTAGTCCATCCGTTTCCCTGACTAAAGAATCGGCAATGGATACAGACAGTAATTCGAGTACGTGGGGGGCAAAGCCCGTTATTAAGAATGCGGCTCCCCAGTGTGAAGTCCCCCAGGATCGCCCTGTGATGTTGGGATGTTGTTATGGAAAGGCCTCTTTAATTGGTGGTGTCTTCAGGTCATCTGACTGATTGAATATGAATCGAATATGAATATGTTATCGTCTGCTTCTACTATATTAATATTGTGGTTCAAGTTCAGGCTGATATTTACTATTTAATGTTATATGTTTATTTACGTGATGAACTTGACTTTCGATACCTGTCGGCCTCGTGGTTTTTATTTATGCATTCTTTAACGTTCTATGATTTCTTGAAAATAGTTCCAAGGGAATTTATTTCTTATTTTATTCTATGCCAAAAATGCATTACACCAGTTTTTGCCAGCAAGTCGTTTCGGTTTTGGTTAATTTAAGGTAATTTTTCCACAGCGTTTTCGTCCTAGTTTTTTAAATTGTTTTTCTTCAATTAAAGGTTTAATTGTTGTTAGAAAATACGTAAAACATGTTGTTTTGTTTGATATTATTATAATAAAACATCACAAAGCATTAAAAATTTGAAGTTTGTTTAAAAATAGTCAACGGTTTTTTTCGTGCCGGAGGCTGGACTTAGAAATTGTTGAAAATTGTCAAAATTTTTGAAAAATGGTCAAAAATTGTCAAAATTTTGAGATAATGGTCAATAATTATAAAAAAACTATCAAAAATGGTCAATAATTGTTGAAAATTGTCAAAATTTTTGAAAAATTGTCAAAAACTCGAAAGTTTTAGAAAATTGTCAAATATGGTCAATAATTATCAAAAATTGTCGAAAACTTTTGTTAAAAATGGTTAATAATTGTCAAAAATGGTCAATAATTGTCAAAATTTTAAGAAAAATGTAAAAAATTATTAAAAATTAGTCAATGATTGTCAAAAATGGTCAATAATTGTTAAAAATTATTAAAAATTTTGAAATATGGTCAATAATTGTTAAAAACTGTCAAAATTTTGATAAAATGGTTAATAATTGTTAAATATTTTCAAAAACTGTCAAAATATTTGAAAAACTCAAAATTTTTGAAAAATGGTAAAAAATTGTCCAATTTTTGTAAAAATGGTAAAAAATTGTCCAATTTTTGTAAAAATGGTCAATTGTCAAAATTTTGAAAAAATGGTCAAAATTTTTGAAAAATTGTCAAAAACTTTCAAAAATGGACAATTATTGTCAAAATTCTGAAAAATAGTTGATAATTGTCAAAAATTGTTAAGTTTTTTGGAAAATTGTCAAAAATTTTGAAAAAATGGTCATAAATTATCAAAAATTGTTAGAAATTGTCAATTATTGTTAAAAATTGTCAAAATTAGACATTTATCTTCAAAAACTGTCCAAAAAGGGTTAAAAATTGTCACTAATTTTGAAAAACAGTCAAAATAGTCAATAATTGTTCAAATTTTGAAAAATCGTTAAAAACTGTCAAAATATTTGAAAACTTGTCGAAAATTCTCAAAATCGATCAATAATTGTCAAAAAATGGTCAATCGTTGTCAAAAATCGTCAAAAACTGTCAAAATATTTGAAAAATGTTCAAAAATTCTCAAAATTGATCAATAATTGTCAAAAATGGTCAATAATTGTCAAAAATGATCAATAATTCTCAAAATTGATCAATAATTGTCAAAAGTGGTCAATAATTGTCAAAAATGGTCAATAATTGTCAAAAATGGTCGATAATTCTCAAAATTTTTAGAAAAATTGTCAAAAATTTCGAAAAATGGTCAATAATTGTCAAAAATCGTTAAAAACTGTCAAAATATTTGAAAAATTGTCAAAAATGTTCTAAAACTCTCAAAACTGATCAATAATTGTTAAAAATGGTCAATAATTGTCTAAACTTTTAGAAAAATTATCAAAAATTTCGAAAAAGGATCAATAATTGTCAAAAATCGTTAAAAAATATTTGAAAAATTGTCAAAAATTCTTAAAATTGATCAATAATTGTCAAAAATGGTCAATAATTGTCGAAAAATGGTCAATAATTGACAAAAATGGTCAATAATTGACAAAAATGGTCAATAATTGACAAAAATCGGTAAAAACTGTCAAAATATTTGAAAAAATGTTCAAAAATTCTCAAAATTCTGAAAAATAGTTGATAATTGTCAAAAATAGTTTTTTGAAAAATTTTCAAAAATTTTGAAAAAATGGTCAAAAATAGTCAAAAATTTGGAAAAATGGTTTATAATTGACAAAAATTTCATAAAAATGGTCAAAAATTAGCAAAAATTGTTAAAAATTGTCAAAAATGGACATTTTTTGTCAAAAACTGTCCAAAAATGGTTAAAAATTGTCAAAAATGGTCCATAATTGTCAAAATTGACCAGTATTTGCTATTTGCTGGATAAATTGGTGAGGAGGCCGAGCCTCCTTAGCCTCCTTCGAGGAACCGCCACTGCGGGGCTAACTTGAAATGTATACTTCTGGAGATAATAATTTTTTTAATAAAAAATTGACAGGTGCTGACATTTTTATTAAAAATTCTAGTAATAACAAAAAAATTCATAACATAACGAGTAAATATTAACACCAAATAAGATATTTTTCGAATTTTGAATATCAATTCAAACCCTTCCACAAAAAGCACGACACTGTCGCTGGAGGTATATCCTATCGCTAAGTAGGTATGGAATAATCGATTATTCATTTAATCTATTCAATAATCGAAACCGCAAAATCGAATAGACTAATTTCCAACTAATATCCCTGTATAAAATCCTTGTGTGTAATAAAAAATCATATTAAAAATTTTGAAATATGGTTAATAATTGTTAAAAACTGTCAAAATTTTGAAAAAATGGTTAATATTTTCAAAAATTGTCTATATATTTGAAAAATTGTCAAAAATAGTCAAAAATTCTAAAAATTGATTAATAATTGTCAAAATTGATCAATAATTGTCAAAAAACGTCAATAATTATCAAAACTTTTAAAAAAATTTGTCAAAAATTTCGAAAAATGGTCAATAATTGTAAAAAATCGTTAATAATTGTCAAAATATTTGAAAAATTGTCAAAAATTCTCAAAATTGATCAATAATTGTCAAAAGTGGTCAATAATTGTCAAAAATTCTCAAAATTGATCAATAACTGTCAAAAATGGTCGATAATTCTTCAAATTGATCAATAATTGTCAAAAAAGGTCAATTATTATCAAAACTTTTAGAAAAAGTGTCAAAAATTTCGAAAAATGGTCGATAATTGTCAAAAATCGTTAAAAACTGTCAAAATATTTGAAAAATTGTCAAAAATGTTCAAAAATTCTCAAAATTGATCAATAATTGTCAAAAATGGTCGATAATAGTCAAAAAATGGTCAATAATTGTCAAAACTTTTAGAAAAATTGTCAAAAATTTCGAAAAATGGTCAATAATTGTCAAAAATTGTTAAAAACTGTCAAAATATTTGAAAAATTGTCAAAATTAATGAATAATTGTCAAAAATGTTCAATAATTGTCAAAAAATGGTCAATAATTGTCATAACTTTTAGACAAATTGTCAAAAATTTCGAAAAATAGTCAATAATTGTCAAAAATCGTTAAAAACTGTCAAATTATTTGAAAAAATGGTCAATAATTGTCAAAAATTATTTAAAATTTTGAAAAAATGGTTAATAATTGCCAATCATTTTCAAAAATTGTCTAAATATTTGAAAAATTGTCAAAAATGTTCAAAAATTCTCAAAATTTTGAAAAAATGGTTAATAATTGTCAAATATTTTCAAAAATTGTCTAAATATTTGAAAAATTCTCAAAATTGATTAATAATTGTCAAAAATGGTCAATAATTGTCAAAAAATGGTCAATAATTGTGAAAACTTTTAGAAAAATTGTCAAAAATTTCGAAAAATGGTCAATAATTGTCAAAAATCGTTAATAATTGTCAAAATATTTGAAAAATTGGTCAATAATTGTCAAAAATTATTTAAAATTTTGAAAAAATGGTTAATAATTGCCAATCATTTTCAAAAATTGTCTAAATATTTGAAAAATTGTCAAAAATGTTCAAAAATTCTCAAAATTTTGAAAAAATGGTTAATAATTGTCAAATATTTTCAAAAATTGTCTAAATATTTGAAAAATTCTCAAAATTGATTAATAATTGTCAAAAATGGTCAATAATTGTCAAAAAATGGTCAATAATTGTGAAAACTTTTAGAAAAATTGTCAAAAATTTCGAAAAATGGTCAATAATTGTCAAAAATCGTTAATAATTGTCAAAATATTTGAAAAATTGTCAAAAATTCTCAAAATTGATCAATAATTGTCAAAAGTGGTCAATAATTGTCAAAAATTCTCAAAATTGATCAATAACTGTCAAAAATGGTCGATAATTCTCAAAATTGATCAATAATTTGTCAAAAAAGGTCAATAATTATCAAAACTTTTAGAAAAAGTGTCAAAAATTTCGAAAAATGGTCAATAATTGTCAAAAATCGTTAAAAATTGTCAAAATATTTGAAAAATTGTCAAAAATGTTCAAAAATTCTCAAAATTGATCAATAATTGTCAAAAATGGTCGATAATAGTCAAAAAATGGTCAATAATTGTCAAAACTTTTAGAAAAATTGTCAAAAATTTCGAAAAATGGTCAATAATTGTCAAAAATTGTTAAAAACTCTCAAAATATTTGAAAAATTGTCAAAATTAATGAATAATTGTCAAAAATGTTCAATAATTGTCAAAAAATGGTCAATAATTGTCATAACTTTTAGACAAATTGTCAAAAATTTCGAAAAATAGTCAATAATTGTCAAAAATCGTTAAAAACTGTCAAATTATTTGAAAAAATGGTCAATATTTGTCAAAAATTATTTAAAATTTTGAAAAAATGGTTAATAATTGCCAAATATTTTCAAAAATTGTCTAAATATTTGAAAAATTGTCAAAAATGTTCAAAGATTCTCAAAATTTTGAAAAAATGGTTAATAATTGTCAAATATTTTCAAAAATTGTCTAAATATTTGAAAAATGGTCAATAATTGTAAAAAATCGTTAAAAACTGTCAAAATATTTGAAAAACTGTCAAAAATTCTCAAAATTGATCAATAATTGTCAAAAATGGTCAATAATTGTCGAAAAATGATCAATAATTGACAAAAATCGTTAAAAACTGTCAAAATATTTGAAAAATTGTCAAAAAATTCTGATAATAGTTGATAATTGTCAAAAATTTTGAAAAAATGGTCAAAAATTAGCAAAAATTGTTAAAAATTGTCAATTATTGTTAAAAACTGTCAAAAATGGACATTTATTGTCAAAAACTGGTTAAAAATTGTCATTATTTTGAAAAATGGTCAAATATTGTCAATAATTTTGGGAAAATTGTCAAAAATTCTCAAAATTGATCAATAATTATCAAAATTGATCAGTAATTGCTATTTGATGGATTCATTGGTGAGGAGGCCGAGCCTCCTTAGCCTACTTCGAGGAGCCGCCACTGCCGGTGAGTGTAGAATATATTTTAATCAAATTAGTTTGATTTCATTGAATTAAAGATTGCAAATGCAATTTTTTTTTCTATTAAATATTCTTATCTCTAGATATAAAATTTTTTTACCATAAAATTTTACGGTAGAAAAACTATAAATATAAACAACATTAAATAGAAATGTTAATAAAACAATTTTCATCAATCTACAACCATGTTTCTCGCCCGTACGGTAAGTACTTTTGGTTATTACAAATAAATCTGAAGGTATTAAATCGGGACAATAGGAGAGTGGACATTTTTCTTGTTTCTTTTTTTTTAGGCTATTTTGTTGATGATCATAAACCTCGTCTTGACATTCAGGTTCCGAGATGAAGATCTTGAAAGAACTAGGTTAAGAACTGGAGGTATGTATATCATTAACCAACTCGGCCAAAAGCTTGGAAAAAGTATAACGGATATGGCACATAAATCCCTAGTGATTATTGGAGATGAAACACCATATAACAAGCCACCCAGAGATTATTATCGTTATCCTTATCCATATCCTCCTAACTAGATTGGTAGAAAATGATTTGTTTTATTTCCATTTTTGTCGATATAAAATAATATTTATTTCCTCTCTACTATAGTTTTATTATTACTTTCGACAGTTTTCTTATCGAATGGTAGATTCAAAAATTATATTGTGAATCCACACACTTCGATTCTAAATTCGTTCTAATCGAGTAAACCTGGAACCCGACTTGACACCACAATCGACATCTTCCAGTACAACTTACTATAGTAAATACTATACTAAAGATTGCCATAAGAGGGGAACTGACTAGATAAGGAAGACCAACTCAAATAGAGAGTACCTCCATACAAAGAGTTTACTGAACAAGGTAGAAAAGATAGAAGACATGAAGCTTCTGGAATGGAAGTAGATAGGGGTGTGGTTGGATAGCCAATTATCCTTCTAAACGCACATGTTAAAGGCGGCAGAGAAGGGGAAGTGAGGGCTGCATGACTGGGGAGATGGAGGGCTGGGAGAGTGGAAGAGGAGGGTTTCCTTAATTTTATTACAGATTGGTAGGACGGTAGAGCAGAGTATGCTGTACGGTGCGGAGGTAAATGCGAGGGTTAGGCCACTCCTGCGGGTGCAGAGAGGGATACAGCTGAGGGTGGTGTAGGGTTAAAGGACTGGCAGCAGCGGTGCTGGCAAGATCCTACCCATTGGACGTGATGGCTAGAGCCAAAAATAAACTCTAGAGGGTTGCGACCAGAGAGGAAGTACAGGAGTGGATGGTGGAGGAAATGGAGAGAAGGTGAGAGGAGTATGAGGAAACGCTAAAAGAAGCGATTTGGAGAGATTAGATGGACCGAAAATTCGGGGAGGTGAACTATTTCTTGACACAGGTGTTCACTGGACATGGGTCGAGAGTAGAGTACCATCACAAGATTGGGAGAAGAGAGATTGGAGTGTGCGAGAGGTGTGAAGTGGAGGATGATGTGTATAGATGCTGGAGGAACTAGGAAGTGCTGAAGAAGTTGGAGAAGAAACTAGGGAAGGCGGTGTATTGGGAGTACATGGTGGAGATAAAGTTGAGGGGGGAGCAATGGATGAAGGTAAGTAGGGGAGTGGAGAGCAAGATTAGGGGTAGAGAAAGACTCGATATGGCATGAGAGGTAGGAGTGATAGACAGGGAGAAGACGACGGTGTGAGAGACCGCAACCCTTTTCGAAGTATGCTAGGGTGTTGATTCCGATGCGGGGGTAACGGCGAGTTTGACGTTGGGTTGGTTGGTAGGCATCCCCTTGGGAATGAGTCCAACACTGTTTGGTCCTGGACCCATTTCAACATTAGTTTCCCATCTCCGAAAAAACTTATTAGCTAAATGCGACTCTTCTGTTACTTAACCTTAAGTTGATATTTCCTAACTTACCGTGGTCTACCTTTTTTGTGAGCTAGCCACCCTATAACACCTGTTATAAAGGATGTTAAACAGTGAAAGGGTATAAATAAAAGATAATAAACACCCTTTTGAATATCTCAGAGTTAAGGAAGGGATTTACCTAACAGGTGGTAGGCCATACAGATTACACGTATGTATATTAAGGTAATCACAAAAAGGGGCTCTTACAAAAATACGAAGGGAAGGTAGGGAACAAGTGGGTTATCTATGGTGATAACCACCGATATACTTAAATTTCAAATATCACATTTGAACGGTGTGACTTATGTCTAAAATTATAACCACGTGCAAATTTGAGAAAAGTTAAGATGGATATGATTATAATATATATGAGTTTATAGAAAAAAAACCAAAGTATGCATACCTAGGACTCACAGTATTTATGATTTACATAGATTTACTATATCGTATATACAATGATTACTGAAGGTAAATATATAAAAAGGTATGAATGTACAATTAAAAACCTGATAAATTTATTCTTGGTAGAATACGAAGTGGTCGGAGAGAAGTCCTAGGGATTTACTTAAACCTATGTTACCTGGAATAACCACTTGCTAAAGGTTAAGACATGTAGGGGTTGAATACTAAAAGTATAGTCCTCGCACTTGTAGATCGGGGTAACAGTTGTCCTATGATGATCCAGAGGTCGTCAACGATGTGAGAACCAGTCGAATCCCAAAAAAAGATTTCAAGTCAGAAGAGTGAAAATTTGAAATGAAGTTGAAAGTTGAAGTTGAAAGTGAAATTGAAAGATGAAATTGAAGTTAATTGAAGGCCTGAAATAGAAATAAACGTAAGTGAATGATATTGAGCCAGTATTCATAATATAATCACATAAAAGTGAGTGATCGACAAACTTACCGTTGATGGTGGGTGGCCTTCAAGTACAACAAGACAAGAGTTGAGGTAAATTACAATTTGTTCAAAAAGAATAAATCCAACCCACTGGTTGAGTTTCCAGTTCTAAGGAACCTTGGAAACTTTTCCTTTCTAAACTTTTTGTAAATTACAAAAAATCCGTTATTTTAACGTTATGTGCTCTTAGATGAGACGATATCTCTCTTCCCTTGATCACAACCTGTCCTGAATGGTTGGTTCTTTTCCTTTACCAGTAGCTTCTAAGAGTTCAAAAGATATGCTATATGTGAATTTACAAAGATGGAAAAGGTTAAAGAATGTACTAATTTTGTACAACTACCACTTTGTTAATGAATGATTATCAATCGATTAATTTTACTTTCTTGGTCTGACAGATGACAATTTAACCTAGATGATCCAAATGTAAACATTTGAACCTTTGATATATATATATATATATATATATATATATATATATATATATATATATATATATATATATATATATATATATATATATTATTATTAAAACTAAATATCTTATATTCTGAAACTGATCTTGCTCGCAATCACTACTTAAGAATCATTTTCTATTTGTACATAAATTTTTAGGGAATTGAAGTGGATATGAAAGTCTGGAAGATGAACTACCGAAGATGTAGTAAATGTAAGATTTAAAAGAGGAAATGTAGGTCAATTACGAATACTAAGTAAAAGTAGTATTATTAAAATACAAAATAAACACAAATATGAAGAGTAAGTCCTAATATTTATTTATTTATTGGTAAAATTTGGCATATTGAGTAACAACCCTGAAAGACCCCTGGGTGTAAAATGTACACTCTCGTCCTATCCATCCTCATCCTAATACTAAGAGTTACTGGCTAAGAGAACGTAGTCGAATTTATGAGCTTCCTTCACTTTTGTGGAGCAGTTTATTTAAATTTGATAATGTATGAAAGTTTCAATGAATTTAAAATTGAAAGGCAATTATATTTTTCTATTAAATATTTTTTATTTCTTAATATCAAAAATGTATTTTATTGTACCATAAATTTTATGTAAATCTATAAAAACTATAAATAGAAATGTTGAGATAAAACAATTTTTAGTGATATCTACAGCCATGTTTCTTGTTCGTTCGGTAAGTAAGTACTTTCCATTATTATATCTAAATAAATCTGAAGGTATTAAATCGGGAGAATAATAAGAATAAAAGAAAATACATTCCCGTGATTGAAAGTTGTTCTGTTATTTTAGGTTATTTTGCTGATGATCATAAATCTCGTTTACTCAAACAAGTTTCAAGATGAAGATTTCGAAAACATTAAATTGAGAACTGGATTATGGAATATTCTACAACACGCCAGAGCATTTTTAAAAGGTATAGTGGCAGGAGCGGATAAATACAAAGTGGAACTTGAACAGGAAACAAACATACCACAGGCAAATTATATCGTAGCCAGATATCCTTCTGCCTATCCTGAGTTAATCCCTCAACAGAACGATGGATTTTAATTTTTGGACATAAAATAATATTTATTTTTCCTCTACTATAGTTTTATTAATTTCGACAATTCACATTTATTTATACCTAAACAGGCAGAAAATAAATTTTTTTCAAGTGAAAACTTCTTTAGGCGCGTTGAGCCTTTTATTTTGGATGAAGAAAAAACATGGACACGCTTTAATGCAACACACAATACTTTTGATTATGCAACACAATTAACAATGAAGCGGAGGTATATAATATAGTGTTGCATAAATCATATGTATACTTTGTATATATGTGTACTTTCTTTATAAGGGGTTAATAATTTAATTGTAAAAATATCCATCCACCATAGGCGTACGATAGAATTTTTAAAGTGAGTTAATTCAGTTGTAAAAAATTAAGGGATTCATTTTTGGTGTTTTCACTTCTGTCGGCAGTCCCATGGCCTACTAAGACCACCTGTACATTTTACTTTTAAACATAATCATTTTATATTTTATGATTTTATTATGTTAGTTTAATATTTCTTCTTCTTCTCTCTCCTTTATTGGGTAATCGTTTAATATTCAACAGCGTGCTGTGGATTGTCACTTGACAGCGACAATTGAAAGTAGGTAAACGGCGTGAGCCAACTACTATCAGGCCTACTCTACACCCAGAAAGCTGTAGGACATAAAACTAAGTAACCATCAAATCAGTAGTAAACGTAAAATAATTGTCTTTTATTTTACCTCGACCCCTCCGTTGAGAAACCAGTAAAGGGTGAAAAGGGGGTGACACTTTCCAAAAATGTATACTCTAGGTATTAATGAGTGGTTTTCACTGAAATTCTGAGAAATGCTTAATTTTTTTTCTAACACCGTTGCCAAGTCTAAAGTTGTCTAAAATTTTCGTAAGAAAGTTAGTTTTGTTAATTTTTTACGGAAAGGTGGCTTTATTTGAAACAAATATTACTGGCATTAACAAACGTCAAATAAGATAATAATGTGAAGTATAACAATAAACATAGTCAAATTTATTAATCGAAAATGTATAACTTTGATAGATAAAACATGTTGTTTTGTTTGATATTATTATAATAAAACATCACAAAGCATTAAAAATTTGAAGTTTTTTTAAAAATAGTCAACTGTTCCGGTTTTTTTCGAGCCGGTGAGCAGTGGCGGCTCGTGAACTTTTCAAGAGAGGAGGCTGGACATAAAAATTGTTGAAAATTGTCAAAATTTTTGAAAAATGGTCAAAAATTGTCAAAATTTTGAGAAAATGGTCAATAATTATAAAAAACTGTCAAAAATGGTCAATAATTGTTGAAAATTGTCAAAATTTTTGAAAAATGGTCAAAATTTTTGAAAAATTGTTAAAAACTCAAAAGTTTTAGAAAATTGTCAAATATGGTCAATAATTATGAAAAATTGTCGAAAACTTTTGTTAAAAATGGTTAATAATTGTCAAAAATGGTCAATAATTATCAAAACTTTTAGAAAAATGTCAAAAATTATTAAAATTTAGTCGATGATTGTCAAAAATGGTCAATAATTGTTAAAAATTTTGAAATATGGTCAATAATTGTTAAAAACTGTCAAAATTTTGATAAAATGATCAATAATTGTTAAATATTTTCAAAAACTGTCAAAATATTTGAAAAATTGTCAAAATTTTGAAGAAATAGTCAAAAATTTTGAAAGGATTGTCAAAATTTTTGAAAAATGGTAAAAAATTGTCCAATTTTTGTAAAAATGGTCAATTGTCAAAATTTTGAAAAAATGGTCAAAATTTTTGAAAAATTGTCAAAAATGGACAATTATTGTAAAAATTCTGAAAAATAGTTGATAATTGTCAAAAATTGTTGAGTTTTTTGAAAAAGTGTCAAAAATTTTGAAAAAATGGTCAAAAATAGTCAAAAATTTGGAAAAATGGTCTATAATTTTCAACAATTGTCAATAATTATCAAAAATTTTGAAAAAATGGTCATAAATTATTAAAAATTGTTAGAAATTGTCAATTATTGTTAAAAATTGTCCAAAATAGACATTTATTTTCAAAAACTGTCCAAAAAGGGTTAAAAATTGTCACTAATTTTGAAAAACAGTCAAAACAGTCAATAATTGTTAAAATTTTGAAAAATCGTTAAAAACTGTCAAAATATTTGAAAACTTGTCAAAAATGGTCAAAAATTCTCAAAATTGATCAATAATTGTCAAAAATGGTCAATAATTGTCAAAAAATGGTCAATCATTGTCAAAACTTTTGGAAAAAGTGTCAAAAAGTTCGAAAAATGGTCAATAATTGTCAAAAATCTCAAAAACTGTCAAAATATTTGAAAAAATTGTCAAAAATGGTCGACAATTCTCAAAATTGTCAAAAAAGGTCAATAATTATCAAAACTTTTAGAAAAAGTGTCAAAAATTTCGAAAAATGGTCGATGATTGTCAAAAATTCAATAAAAACTGTCAAAATATTTGAAAAATTGTCAAAAATGATCAAAAATTCTCAAAATTGATCAATAATTGTCAAAAATGGTCGATAATTGTAAAAAAATGGTCAATAATTGTCAAAACTTTTAGAAAAATTGTCAAAAATTTCGAAAAATGGTCAATAATTGTCAAAAATCGTGAAATCGTCAAATATTTGAAAAAATGGTGAATAATTGTCAAAAATTATTTAAAATTTTGAAATATGGTTAATAATGGTTAAAAACTGTCAAAATTTTGAAAAAATGGATAATAATTGCCAAATATTTTCAAAATTTGTCTAAATATTTGAAAAATTGTCAAAAATTTTCAAAATTTTGAAAAAATGGTTAATAATTGTCAAATATTTTCAAAAATTGTCTAAATATTTGAAAAATTCTCAAAATTGATTAATAATTGTCAAAAATGGTCAATAATTGTCAAAAAATGGTCAATAATTGTCAAAACTTTTAGAAAAATTGTCAAAAATTTCGAAAAATGGTCAATAATTGTCAAAAATCGTTAAAAACTGTCAAAATATTTGAAAAATTGTCGAAAATTCTAAAAATTGATCAATAATTGTCAAAAATGGTCGATAATTCTCAAAAAATGGTCAATAATTGTCAAAATTTTCAGAAAAATTGTCAAAAATTTCGAAAAATGGTCAATAATTGTCAAAAATCGTTAAAAACTGTCAAAATATTTGAAAAATTGTCGAAAATTCTAAAAATTGATCAATAATTGTCAAAAATGGTCGATAATTCTCAAAAAATGGTCAATAATTGTCAAAATTTTCAGAAAAATTGTCAAAAATTTCGAAAAATGGTCAATAATTGTCAAAAATCGTTAAAAACTGTCAAAATATTTGAAAAATTGTCAAAAATTCTCAAAATTGATCAATAATTGTCAAAAATGGTCAATAATTGTCAAAAATTGTTAAAAACTGTCAAAATATTTGAAAAATTGTCAAAATTGATCAATAATTGTCAAAAATGTTCAATAATTGTCAAAAAATGGTCAATAATTGTCAAAACTTTTGGACAAATTGTCAAAAATTTCGAAAAATGGTCAATAATTGTCAAAAATCCTTAAAAACTGTCAAATTATTTGAAAAAATGGTCAATAATTATTTAAAATTTTGAAAAAATGGTTAATAATTGCCAAATATTTTCAAAAATTGTCTAAATATTTGAAAAATTGTCAAAAATGTTCAAAAATTCTCAAAATTTTGAAAAAATGGTTAATAATTGTCAAATATTTTCAAAAATGGTCTAAATATTTGAAAAATTCTCAAAATTGATTAATAATTGTCAAAAATGGTCGATAATTGTCAAAAAATGGTCAATAATTGTCAAAACTTTTAGAAAAATTGTCTAAAATTTCGAAAAATGGTCAATAATTGTCAAAAATTGTTAAAAAACTGTCAAAATATTTGAAAAATTGACAAAAATTCTCAAAATTGATCAATAATTGTTAAAAATGGTCGATAATTGTCAAAAAATGGTCAATAGTTGACAAAACTTTAAGAAAAATTGTCAAAAATTTCGAAAAATGGTCAATAATTGTCAAAAATTGTTAAAAACTGTCAAAATATTTGAAAAATTGTCAAATTTGATTAATAATTGTCAAAAAGGCCTACTCTACACCCAGAAAGCTGTAGGACATAAAACTAAGTAACCATCAAATCAGTAGTAAACGTAAAATAATTTATTGAAACCGTTAAATAGTTGTCTTTTATTTTACCTCGACCCCTCTCCGTTGAGAAACCGGTAATCATTTTATTTTTAAGAAACCCCCCCCCCCTTTTGTCACCTTAACTCCAGTAAAGGAAGAAAAGGGGGTGACACTTTCCAAAAATGTATACTCTAGGTATTAACGAGCGGCTTTCACTGAAATTCTGAGAAATGCTCAATTTTTTTACTACCATTGTCTAAAAAAGAAATAGTCTATCAACCATACGGACTAATAATTTAACAGTTTTTTATAATTTTGGACTAAACGTATAGATGGCGTATTGTGTAAGGTGGACTAAACGTATAGATGGCGCTGAATGAAATATTTCACTTCGAATTACCTACTAAATCGTGGGTGAAGGGTGAAAACCATAATAAAATAATAAAACTATGGTAGAGAGGAAATAATTAATTTTATTTCATATAAAAAAATTAGAGTAGAATAAACAATCTTCTACCGTTCATTTAATTTTTCTAGAGGATACCAGATTTGATATATTGGATTGGGATAGGAATCGAGATAGGGATAAGGATAATCTGCGAAAAGCCGCCTGATTAATGGTGGTTCTCTATATTTCAACAAATTATTAATAACTGGTTTAGTTCTCAATTTGAATCTTTGGAGATCCCTGTCATGTATCCTGAATGTTAAGACGAAGTTTATGATCATCAACAAAATAACCTAAAAAAAAAAACAGAAAAATGTCCACTATTGTCCCGATTTATAATAACAAAAAGTACTTACAGTACGGGTAATAAACATGGTTGTAGATTACTTTCGATATCACTGAAAATTGTTATATATTTCATTTAATATTGTTTATATTTATAGTTTTTCAATATAAAATTTATGGTACTATAAAAGTATTTTATGGTAAGAAAATATTATATACAGTGCTTCTCAAAAGTCCCCTCCCCCCTCTGTTCTTTTGAATGGTGATACTTGAGACTAATGAAATTTGGAGGGTAAAAATGAACTATTGTAAGTTACCACTAGTAGGTGACGTAATAGGCATCGGTGACGTCACCATCCAACTGAAACCAATAATATTAAATGGGACCTTATGGCAAGTGACACCTCGTCCGAAAGGTATTTAATCATACTAATTTTTTTTTTATTTATTGTGTTTTTGATGATTAAAATAAATGAACACTAAAATTTGAGTTTCGCTTTTAATTATTAATAAATAGTTAAGAACAAGTTCTTATAATAATTGTTCAAAATGTGCTCCATCTACTTTATTATTTTTCTATTATGATTATTATGAGACTTTTTATTATATTATTTTGTAATTTTATTTAAGCTATCTCAGGGAATTATATTTTTGTTTGTGAGGCCAACTCTGTCCTTTGGCCTTCAAAGAGTTCCAACGTTGACAGCCTGTGTTTATTGTAAAATATATCATAGAAATAAAAACAAACACATTCGATTTCAAATAAATTCTCAACAAATGAAACGTTTGGTTTATTGTTTAACTTAAACTTAAACTTAAAATTTTAGTTACTAAATTATTATTTCTATTTTTGATTATATTGATAGTTTATTTATGTTAAGTTATATGATTATTTTTATTTTATCTATAGTTCAATTTTAGGTTATAATTTTCTATATTGTGGTGTTCATTTTAATTTCTATTTCAATTTTACAATCATCACTTTTTTAGTTGGTTTAGAACGATTCGAAGTGTGTGGATAATTTTAAGATAACTATCGAATGTAATAAAACTATAGTAGAGAGAAAATAATGAAATTTATTTCAAATAAAAAAATTAAAGTTAAACGAATCATTTTCTAACGTTCCCGAAAGGAGCGTTTATAGGTGGATACCAGACTCGATTTCCTGGATAGGGATTAGGATTGGGATAAACTTCGGGATAGGGATAAGGATAATTTGCGGGAGGCCCGATAAATGGTGGTTGTATACACATTATTAACAACTGGCTTACTTCTCAATTTATGTCTTTGGAAATGATTATCATGCATCTTGAATGTCAAGACAAAGTTTATGATCATCAACAAAATAACCTAAAAAAAAATAGAGAAATGTCCACTTTCCTATTGTCCCGATTTAATACCTTCAGATTTATTTATAATAACCAAAAGTACTTACCGTACGGGCGAGAAACATGATTGTAGATTGATGAAAATTGTTTTATTAACATTTCTATTTAATATTGTTTATATTTATAGTTTTTCTATATAATATTTATGGTACTATAAAAGTGTTTTATGGTAAGAAATTATTAAAGAAATAAAAATATTTAATAGGAAAAAATAATTCATTGAAATCAAACTAATCTAATTAATATATTCTATTATAAAACAATATTATTTGGTGTTAAAAAAAAGTTTATTTTTAACTGAATAAATTCATCAAAAAGATAATACGTCGGAATACAGGTATACAGAGTGTTCCAGGAGCTCGTGCAAAAACTTGGGAGATGACTCCATATAAAATGTGTGATGAATCATAATTGAACTTCGTCTCGAAAAGCTTTAAAACGTAAGGGATTACACTTTTTTTACATCGCCCCTTTTAGGTTATAAAGTTAGTCACAACAACTCTGTTATTACTCAACCAAAAAATTCAAAAAATGTCACTTGAGTTTTGACATTCTGTCATTCCACATCAAAATAGTTCCTTCAATATATTATCTAAAACTATATACATACAAAAAATATATTTTTCTACAGTCGCGCGTAAAATGACGCTCGCTTATTTTAATCAAACCACGCCCTCCGAAGTAACTCTATTGGTGAATAATTGACAATTTATCAGATTAAAAATTAAATAAAATTATATGAAAATTGTCAAAAATTTTGAAAGATGGTCAAAAATGGTCAATAATTAATTATTGTCAAAAACTGTCAAAAAGGACAATAATGGTCAAAAACTGTCAAAAATTGTCAATAATTGTTAAAATTTTAAAAATGGTCGATAATTGTCAAAAACTTTAGAATTTTTTTGAAATATGGTCAAAAATGGTCAATAATTGTCAATTATTCTCAAAAACTGTCAAAAATGGATAATAATTTTGTCAAAAACTGTCAATAATTGTAAAAATTTTGGAAAATGGTCGATAATTGTCAAAAATTTTAAAAATTTTTTTGAAAAATTGTCAAAAATGGACAATAATTGTCAAAAATGGTCGATAATTGTAAAAAACTAAAAAAATTTTGAAAAATCGTCAAACATTTTCAAAAATAGTCAAATATGGTCAATTGTCAAAAATTTTAAAATTGTTTTGAAAAATAGTCGAAAACTTTTAAAAATGGTCAATAATTGTCAAAAACTATCAAAAATTGTCAAAAATGGACAATTATCGTCAAAATTGGTCATAATTGGTAATAATTGTCAAAAATTTTGAAATTTTTTTGAAAAATGAACAAAAATTTTGAAAAATTGTCAAAAATTGTCGATAATTGTCAAAAACTCTAAAAATATTTGAAAAATTGTCAAACATTTTCAAAAATAGTCAAATATGGCCAATTGTCAAAAATTTTAGATTTTTTTTGAAAAATGGTCAAAAATTTTCAAAAATGGTCAATAATTGTCAAAAACTAACAAAAATGGTCAAAAATTGTAAAAATTTTGAAAAATGGTCGATAAACTTGAAAAACTATCAAAAATGGTCAATAATTTTTAAAAATGGTCAAAAATTTTAAAAAACTCTCAAAAATTTTGGAAAATTTCCAAAAATGGCCTATAATTGTTAAAAACTATTAAAAATGGTCAAAAATGAACAATTCTTGTTAAAAATTGTCAAAATTTTGAAAAATCTTTGATAATTGTCAAAAATTGTTAAAGTTATTGAAATATGGTCAAAATGGTCAATAATTGTCGAAAATTTTAGAAAATTGTCAAAAATGGCCAATAATTGTTAAAAACTATTAAAAATGGTCAAAAATGGACAATTTTTGTCAAAAACTGTCAATAATTGTCAGAATTGTCAAAATTGTCAAAAACTGTCAAAAATTGTTAATAAATGTTAAAATTTTGAAAAATAATCGATAATTGTCAAAAATTTTAAATTTTTTTTGAAAAATGAACAAAAATTTTGAAAAATTGTCAAAAATGGACAATAATTGTCAAAAATGGTCGATAATTGTCAAAAACTTTAAAAAAAATTTGAAAAATTGTCTAACATTTTCAAAAATAGTCAAATATGGTCAATTGTCAAAAATTTTAAATTTTTTTTGAAAAATGGTCAAAAATTTTCAAAAATGGTCTATAATTGTCAAAAACTATCAAAAATGGTCAAAAATTGTTAAAATTTTGAAAAATGGCCGATAAACTTCAAAAACTATCAAAAATGGTCAATAATTTAAAAAAATGGTCAATAATTCTAAAAAACTGTCAAAATTTTTGGAAAATTGCCAAAAATGGCCTATAATTGTTAAAAACTATTAAAAATGGTCAAAAATTGTCAAAAATGGACAATTCTTGTTAAAAATTGTCAAAATTTTAAAAAATCTTTGATAATTGTCAAAAATTGTTAAAGTTATTGAAATATGGTCAAAAATGGTTGTTGTCAATAATTATCAAAAATGGTCAATAATTTTGAAAAATGGTCCAAAATTGTCAAAAATGGTCAAAAACTATGGTTAAAAATTGTCAATTATTTTTAAAAACTGTCAAAGATGGATAATTATTGTCAAAATTGGTCAATAATTATCAAAAATTGTTAAAATTTTGAAAAATGGCTAATACCTAATTGTCGAAAACTATCAAAAATGGTCAATAATTTCGAAAAATGGTAAAAATTTTTGAGAATTGTCAAAAATGGCCAATAGTTGTCAAAAACTATCAAAAATGGTCAAAAATTGTCAAAAACTGTCAAAAATGAACAATTATTGTTAAAAATTGTCAAAATTTTGAAAAAATAGTTGATTATTGTTAAAAATTGTTAAAGATTTTGAAAAATTGTCCAAAATTTTGAAATATGGTCAATAATTGTCAAAAATTTAGAAAAATGGTCCATAATTGTCAACAATTGTTGATAATTATCAAAAATGGTCAAAAATTTTGAAAAAAGGGTCTAAAATTTTAAAAAATTGTCAACAATGGTCAAAATCTATCAAAAATGGTTAAAAATTGTCAATTATTGTTAAAAACTGTTAAAAATGGACAATTATCGTCAAAAATGGTTAAAAATTGTCATCATTTTGAAAAATAGTCAAAAACTTCTAAAAATCGTCAATTATTGTCAAAAACTATCAAAAATTGTCTAAAATGGACAATTATTGCCAAAATTGGTAATAATTGTCAAAAATTTTTTGAAAAATTAACAAAAATTTTGAAAAATTGTCAAAAATGGTCGATAATTGTCAAAAACTCTAAAAAAATTGTCAAAAATTGTTAAAGTTATTGAAATATGGTCAAAATTGGTCAATAATTGTCGAAAATTTTGGAAAATTTTCAAAAATGGCCAATAATTATTAAAAACTATTAAAAATGGTCAAAAATGGACAATTTTTTTCAAAAACTGTCAATAATTGTTAATAATTGTTAAAATTTTGAAAAATAGTCGATAATTGTCAAAAATTTTTTAAAAAATTTGAAAAATTGTCAAAAATGGACAATAATTGTCAAAAACTTTAAAAAAATTGTCAAACATTTTCAAAAATAGTCAAATATGGTCAATTGTCAAAAATTTTAAATTTTTTTGAAAAATGTTCAAAAATTTTTAAAAATGGTCAATAATTGTCAAAAACTATCAAAAATGGTCAAAATTGGTCAATAATTGTTAAAATTTTGAAAAATGGTCGATAATTTCCAAAAACTATCAAAAATGGTCAATAATTTTAAAAAATGTTCAAGAATTTTAAAAAACTGTCAAAATTTTCGGAAATTGTCAAAAATGGCCAATAATTGTTAAAAACTATTAAAAATGGGCAAAAATTGTCAAAAATGGACAATTCTTGTTAAAAATTGTCAGAATTTTAAAAAATCTTTGATAATTGTCAAAAATTGTTAAAGTTATTGAAATATGGTCAAAAATGATCAATAATTGTCGAAAATTGTGGAAAATTGTCAAAAATGGCCAATAATTGTTAAAAACTATTAAAAATGGTCAAAAATGGACAATTATTGTTAAAAATTGTCAAAATTTTGAAAAATCTCTGATAATTGTCAAAAATTGTTTAAGTTTTTGAAATATGGCCAAAAATGGTTATTGTCAATAATTATCAAAAATGGTCAATAATTTTGGAAAATGGTCCAAAATAGTCAAAAATGGCCAAAAACTATCAAAAACTATGGTTAAAAATTATCAATTATTTTTAAAAACTGTCTAAGATGGATAATTATTGTCGAAATTGGTCAATAATTATCAAAAATTGTTAAAATTTTGAAAAATGGCCAATACCTAATTGTCAAAAACTATCAAAAATGGTCAATAATTTCGAAAAATGGTCAAAATTTTTTGAAAATGGTCAAAAATGGCCAATAGTTGTCAAAAACTATCAAAAATGGTCAAAAATTGTCAAAAACTGTCTAAAATGGACAATTATTGTTAAAAATTGTCAAAATTTTGAAAAATAGTTGATAATTGTTAAAGATTTTGAAAAATTTTGAAATATGGTCAAAAATGGTCAATAATTGTCAAAAATTTAGAAAAATGGTCCATAATTGTCAACAATTGTTTTGATAATTATCAAAAATGGTCAAAAATTTTGGAAAAAGGGTCTAAAATTTTGAAAAATTGTCAACAATGGTCAAAATTTATCAAAAATGGTTAAAAATTGTCAATTATTGTTAAAAACTGTTAAAAATGGACAATTATCGTCAAAAATGGTTAAAAATTGTCATCATTTTGAAAAATGGTCAAAAATTATCAAAAATTTGGAAAAATGGTCAATAATTATTAAAATTTTGAAAAATAATCAATAATTGCCAAAATTTTGAGAAATGGTCAATAATCGTCAAAACATGTAAGTATTTTGAAAAATAGTCAATAAATAATACGAGCCGATTGCGAAAATCGATTGAAACACGTAATTTATAAAATCGATTTAAACACGTAATTTATAAAATCGATTTACTAAAGATCGATTAATATTTCAATAAAAATCGATAATTTTTTAACATCCCTAGTCAGTAGATCTTTTTAAGGTTAATCATGATGAATAGCGAAAATGACGATTATTCTAGCACTCCTATTATAACCTAAGATAATATAAAGAACTGTTTTAATTATTAAAAGGGCGACTGTAGAAAAAATTATGTGTGTAAAGTAAAATTGCCGCTTTCGAAAGATCGCCGCGCTCCGCCTTTCTCAAGCGGCAATCTGATACTTTACGCTCTAAATACACAAATAACTATTTGCTTTTTAAATAGCAAGTTTAGTTTTATTAATTGTTAACTCACTTTACACGTAAGTTTTTTTTTAAATTATATAACAAAAGATATACCAACAAAATGTTCATATTTCAGCCTTGAAAAAGAAAAGAAAATTTTTCGAAACGTTGGGTAGTAGATAAGAATTTAATTCAGCCCTCCTTACGACGGAATCCCTAAGATATATAAAACCTATTGAATTATCTACCGTCAACAATTCCCTTTTGTTTATTTATATATTTATATATATTTATATACATATATATATATATATATATATATATATATATATATAAATATATATATATAAATAAACAAAAGGGAGTATATATAATGTTGCGAGGTCACCAACTCAAAGCCGGTCCTATCCCGCGATTATAAATTTTGGTGAATGCGCTTTCTAGAACCTTCTGGTCTATTGCAGTATTTACGCGTATGAGGAGCGCCATAAAATACTAGAACTTTCCAGAACCGATAAGGACTATATATAGGCGGGTTTTCACCCCCTTAGGGGTAGAATTTCGGAAAATTCTTTCTTATCGAATGCCTACGTCATACAAAGAACACACCCTCCAAGATTCAGGTTTATACGATCAGCGGTTCAGGCTGTGCGTTGATCCGTCAGTCAGTCATTTAGGACAAAGCAATTTATACAATGTTTATTCTATCACTATGAAAACTTGCGTAGAAATCCAGTAGATGGTACCACAAGAAGTAAAAGGCGTTTTAAGTTTCTAGCTATACCACAAACTAAATATACCTACCTATTAGGATTGCTATGTATGTAAAACACCTATCTAACCAACTAAGAGGAGGCCCAAATGATTGGGCAACTCGGTTTCCCGATTTAACAAAAGTTGATTACTTTTTTTGTGTTTTATAAAAAATGAGGAAATTCTTTAACGTATAGTAAGCTACAGAGTGTTGATTTATCTACGATTTTCACATAAAAGTGTCCATACGTTTTAAAGTACGTTTTTGAGACACCACTCTAGACAATTCTCGATTCATTATAGAGGTTTGGACAATTAACTTTAATTATCAGTAGTAATAACCCAAGGACACTGATTGGTTAATCAGAACGTTGTTCTGATTGGTTGTGTTCGATCAAATGACCTCAAATTAACTGATTTCATTGGATTTCTACTGGAGCAAAAATTTTTCGAAATAATAAAACTGTATCTAGGGAGGAAATAATGAATTTTATTTCATATAAAAAGAGTAAAATTAAACAAATCTATCATTCTAGAAGGGAGGATAATACACAGGAAGTATAGGTTGAGGTGGAAGAGGTTGAGGATAATATGGGGCGGGTTGAATGTAAACTACTTCCTCTTTGGGTTTAAGTATTCCATCTATTACATCTTTTACCAATGTTAGGACTGGCTTAGCTCTCAATTTATGTCTTTGGAAATGATTATCATGCATCTTGAATGTCAAGACGAGGTTTATGATCATCAACAAAATAACCTAAAAAACAAAAACGGAAAAATGTCCACTTTCCTATTGCCTCGCAAATTTATTTATTATAATAAGAAAAATTACTTACCGTTCGAGCGAGAAACATGGTTGCAGATTACTTTCGATATCACTGAAAATTGTTTTATTAACGTTTCCATTTAATGTTGTTTATATTTATAGTTTTTCTTTATAATATTTATGGTACTATAAAAGTGTTTTATGGTAAGAAAATATTAAAGAAATAAAAAATATTTAATAGAAAAAAATAATTAATTTATTGAAATCAATCTAATCTGATTAATACATTCTATATGTCCATCCAACCTAATTTTACCTTTATCCAAAAGTTCCTCCTAAAGGACCTTTTGCTCATTGAAGATGTCGCTGCTTCGCGGTATAGTCGAAAATATGAGAAAATCGAATTTTTTTTTAATTTTGTTAATACCCCCAGGTGGAAGAGGGTATCGAAGTCTCTTTGCCCCTAAATTTTCACCCCCTACCCCCCTTTTTGGGGTACAAGACCCGCCAAAATATCAACTCGGAACGATAATATTCGGGGAATCTTCTTCATTTGGGGTGCTTATAATGCAAAAATCTTTTTTCGAAATTGACCCCCCCCCCCCAAAATCCCCCCAAGTATGGCCCCGAATTGATGATGGAAACCGCGTATGGTGTTTTTAGGCATCGTTTATTACCATATTATTATCACAAAATATCGGATTAGGAATGTGTGAGATTAATGGAAAAGAATCATCGATAAAATAGAAATCGATTTTTCTTTATTCAAAATTAATGGATTTGTCGAAAAAAACGGTTTTAATAAAAAATAAATCAATTTCTGCGAAAATATCGTTGATTTTTTTTTGATTGTTTTAAAAATGGACTTGCTTTTCGTATATATTCCGATAATAAACCTGAGAGATTTATTCGTTAACGATATTTATCGGATTGAAAAAAAAACAAATAAAATTATATGAAAATTGTCAAAATTTTTGAAATATGGTCAATTATTGTCAATAACTGCTGAAAATTGTCAATCATTGTTAAAATTTTCAAAAATGGTCAAAAATGATCAAAAAATTTGGAAAAATGCTCAATAATTTTAAAAAAAGATCAATAATTGTTGAAAAATTTGGAAAAATGGTCAGTAATTGTTGCAAAACTGACAAAATTGGACAATAATTTAAAAAAAATGATCAGTAATTGTTGAAAAACTGTCAAAATTGGTCAATAATTGTCAAAAACTGTTAAAAATTGACAATTTTTGTCAAAAACTGTTGAAAAATGGTTATTGTCAATAATTGTCAAAAACTGCTGAAAATTGTCAATAATTGTCAAAAATTTTGAAAAGTAGGCAAAACTGTCAAAATTGGTCAATAAGTTTTAAAAAAATGGTCAATAATTGTTGAAAAACTGTCAAAATTGGTCAATAATTGTAAAAATGGTCAAATTTTTTTAAAAAATGGCCAATAATTGTTGAAAAACTGTCAAAATTGGTCAATAATTGTAAAAAATGGTCAATAGTTTCAAAAAAATGGTCAAAAATGGTCAAAAATTGTCAAAAAGTTTGGAAAAGTAGTCAATAATTGTTGAAAAACTTTCAAAAACTGTCAATAATTGTTAAAAAATGGTCAATAATCGTCAAAAGGTGTCAAAATTTTGAAACATAGTCAATAAATAATACGAGAGCCGTTTTCGAAAATCCACTCCTTAAACACACGTAATTTATACAAAATCGATTAATATTACTCGAAAAATCGATAATTATCGATAAAATAAAAATCGATTTTTCTTTATTCAAAATTAATGGATTTGTCGAAAAAACCATTTTTAATCAAAAATAAATCGATTTCTGCGAAAAGATCGTCGATTTTTTTTTGATTGTTTTAAAAATGGACATGCTTTTCGTATATATTCCGATAATAAACCTGAGATTTATTCGTTATCGATATTTATCGGATTGAAAAAAAAACAAATAAAATTATATGAAAATTGTCAAAATTTTTTAAATATGGTCAATTATTGTCAATAACTGCTGAAAATTGTCAATAATTGTTAAAATTTTCAAAAATGGTCAAAAAATTTGGAAAAATGCTCAATAATTAAAAAAAAAAGATCAATAATTGTTGAAAAATTTGGAAAAATGGTCAGTAATTTTTGAAAAACTGTCAAAATTGGTCAATAATTGTCAAAAACTGTTAAAAATGGACACTTTTTTTCAAAAAATGTCAATAATTGTTAAAAATGGTTATTAATTGACAAAAACTGCTGAAAATTGTCAATAATTGTCAAAAATTTCGAAAAGTGGACAAAACTGTCAAAATTGGTTAATAATTTTTAAATGCTCAATAATTTAAAAAAAAGATCAATAATTGTTGAAAAATTTGGAAAAATGGTCAGTAATTGTTGCAAAACTGACAAAATTGGACAATAATTTTTTAAAAATGATCAGTAATTCTTGAAAAACTGTCAAAATTAGTCAATAATTGTCAAAAACTGTTAAAAATGGACAATTTTTGTTAAAAACTGTCAATAATTGTTAAAAAATGGTTATTAATTGTCAAAAACTGCTGAAAATTGTCAATAATTGTCAAAAATGTCGAAAAGTGGAAAAAACTGTCAAAACTGGTTAATTAAAAAAAATGGTCAATAATTGTTGAAAAACTGTCAAAGTTTGTCAATAATTGTAAAAAATGGTCAATAGTTTCAAAAAAATGGTCAAAAATTGTCAAAAAGTTTGGAAAAATGGTCAATAATTGTTGAAAAACTGTCAAAGTTGGTCAATAATTGTTGAAAAATGCTCAATAATTAAAAAAAAATGATATCAGTAATTGTTGAAAAACTGTCAAAATTGGTCAATAATTGTCAATTAATCGTTAAAAATGGACGATTTTCTTCAAAAATTGTCAATAATTGTAAAAAAATGGTAAATAATCGTCAAAAGGTGTCATTATTTTTTAAAAAAATGGTCTATAATTGTTGAAAAACTGTCAAAATTGGTCAATAGTTCCAAAAAAATGGTCAAAAATTGTCAAAAAGTTTGGAAAAATGGTCAATAATTGTTGAAAAACTGTCAAAGTTGGTCAATAATTGTTGAAAAATGCTCAATAATTTTAAAAAAATGATCAGTAATTGTTGAAAAACTGTCAAAATTGGTCAATAATTGTCAATTAATTGTTAAAAATGGACGATTTTCTTCAAAAACTGTCAATAATTGTTAAAAGATGGTAAATAATCGTCAAAAGGTGTCAAAATTTTGAAAAATAGTCAATAAATAATACGAGAGCCGTTTTCGAAAATCCACTCCTTAAACACACGTAATTTATACAAAATCGATTAATATGACTCGAAAAATCGATAATTATCGATAAAATAAAAATCGATTTTTCTTTATTCAAAATTAATGGATTTGTCGAAAAACCCATTTTTAATCAAAAATAAATCGATTTCTGCGAAAAGATCGTTGATTTTTTTTTGATTGTTTTAAAAATGGACATGCTTTTCGTATATATTCCGATAATAAACCTGAGAGATTTATTCGTTAACGATATTTATCGGATTGAAAAAAAAACAAATAAAATTATATGAAAATTGTCAAAATTTTTGAAATATGGTCAATTATTGTCAATAACTGCTGAAAATTGTCAATCATTGTTAAAATTTTCAAAAATGGTCAAAAATGATCAAAAAATTTGGAAAAATGCTCAATAATTTTAAAAAAAGATCAATAATTGTTGAAAAATTTGGAAAAATGGTCAGTAATTGTTGCAAAACTGACAAAATTGGACAATAATTTTAAAAAAATGATCAGTAATTGTTGAAAAACTGTCAAAATTGGTCAATAATTGTCAAAAACTGTTAAAAATTGACAATTTTTGTCAAAAACTGTTAAAAAATGGTTATTGTCAATAATTGTCAAAAACTGCTGAAAATTGTCAATAATTGTCAAAAATTTTGAAAAGTAGGCAAAACTGTCAAAATTGGTCAATAAGTTTTAAAAAAATGGTCAATAATTGTTGAAAAACTGTCAAAATTGGTCAATAATTGTAAAAAATGGTCAAATTTTTTTAAAAAATGGCCAATAATTGTTGAAAAACTGTCAAAATTGGTCAATAATTGTAAAAAATGGTCAATAGTTTCAAAAAAATGGTCAAAAATGGTCAAAAATTGTCAAAAAGTTTGGAAAAGTGGTCAATAATTGTTGAAAAACTTTCAAAAACTGTCAATAATTGTTAAAAAATGGTCAATAATCGTCAAAAGGTGTCAAAATTTTGAAACATAGTCAATAAATAATACGAGAGCCGTTTTCGAAAATCCACTCCTTAAACACACGTAATTTATACAAAATCGATTAATATTACTCGAAAAATCGATAATTATCGATAAAATAAAAATCGATTTTTCTTTATTCAAAATTAATGGATTTGTCGAAAAAACCATTTTTAATAAAAAATAAATCGATTTCTGCGAAAAGATCGTTGATTTTTTTTGATTGTTTTAAAAATGGACATGCTTTTCGTATATATTCCGATAATAAACCTGAGAGATTTATTCGTTAACGATATTTATCGGATTGAAAAAAAAACAAATAAAATTATATGAAAATTGTAAAAATTTTTGAAATATGGTCAATTATTGTCAATAACTGCTGAAAATTGTCAATAATTGTTAAAATTTTCAAAAATGGTCAAAAAATTTCAAAAATGATCAATAATTTAAAAAAAAGATCAATAATTAAAAAAAAAAAGATCAATAATTGTTGAAAATTTTGGAAAAATGGTCAGTAATTGTTGCAAAACTGACAAAATTGGACACTAATTTTAAAAAAATGATCAGCAATTCTTGGAAAACTGTCAAAATTAGTCAATAATTGTTAAAAATTAACAATTTTTGTTAAAAACTGTCAATAATTGTTAAAAAATGGTTATTAATTGTGAAAAAATGGTTATTAATTGTCAAAAACTGCTGAAAATTGTCAATAATTGTCAAAAATTTCGAAAAGAGGACAAAACTCTCAAAATTGGTAAATAATTTAAAAAAAATGGTCAATAATTGTTGAAAAACTGTCAAAATTGGTCAGTATTTGTAAAAATGGTCATTATTTTTTAAAAAATGGTCAATAATTGTTGAAAAACTGCCAAAATTGGTCAATAATTGTAAAAAATGGACAATAGTTTCAAAAAAATGGTCAGAAATTGTCAAAAAGTTTGGAAAAATGGTCAATCATTCTTGAAAAACTGTCAAAGTTGGTCAATAATTGTTGAAAAATACTCAATAATTTTAAAAAAATGATCAGTAATTGTTGAAAAACTGTCAAAATTGGTCAATAATTGTCAATTAATTGTTAAAAATGGACAATTTTTGTCAAAAACTGTCAATAATTGTTAAAAAATGGTTATTAATTGTGAAAAAATGGTTATTAATTGTCAAAAACTGCTGAAAATTGTCAATAATTGTCAAAAATTTCGAAAAGTGGACAAAACTCTCAAAATTGGTAAATAATTAAAAAAAATGGTCAATAATTGTTGAAAAACTGTCAAAATTGGTCAATATTTGTAAAAATGGTCATTATTTTTTAAAAAATGGTCAATAATTGTTGAAAAACTGTCAAAATTGGTCAATAATTGTAAAAAATGGTCAATAGTTTCAAAAAAATGGCCAGAAATTGTCAAAAAGTTTGGAAAAATGGTTAATAATTGTTGAAAAATACTCAATAATTTAAAAAAAAATGGTCAGTAATTGTTGAAAAACTGTCAAAATTGGTCAATAATTGTCAATTAATTGTTAAAAATGGACGATTTTCTTCAAAAACTGTCAATAATTGTTAAAAAATGGTAAATAATCGTCAAAAGGTGTCAAAATTTTGAAAAATAGTCAATAAATAATACGAGAGCCGTTTTCGAAAATCCAATCCTGAAACACACGTAATTTATACAAAATCGATTAATATTACTCGGAAAATCGATAATTATCGATAAAATAAAAATCGATTTTTCTTTATTCAAAATTAATGGATTTGTCGAAAAAACCGATTTTAATAAAAAATAAATCGATTTCTGCGAAAAGATCGTTGATTTTTTTTTTGGGTTGTTTTAAAAATGGACATGCTTTTCGTATATATTCCGATAATAAACCTAAGAGATTTATTCGTTAACGATATTTATCGTATTGAAAAAAAAAACAAATAAAATTATATGAAAATTGTCAAAAATTTTGAAATATGGTCAATTATTGTTGAAAATTGTCAATAATTGTTAAAATTTTCAAAAATGGTCAAAAATTTTCAAAAATAATCAAAAAATTTGGAAAAATGCTCAATAATTTAAAAAAAAGATCAATAATTGTTGAAAAATTTGGAAAAATGGTCAGTAATTGTTGCAAAACTTATATAATTGGACAATAATTTTAAAAAAATGATCAGTAATTGTTGAAAAACTGTCAAAATTGGTCAATAATTGTCAAAAACTGTTAAAAATGGACAATTTTTGTCAAAAACTGTCAATAACTGTTAAAAAATGGTTATTGTCAATTATTGTCAAAAACTGCTGAAAATTGTCAACAATTGTCAAAAATTTTGAAAAGTGGGCAAAACTGTCAAAATTGGTCAATAAGTTTTTAAAAAATGGTCAATAATTGTAAAAAATGGTCAATAGTTTCAAAAAAATGGTCAAAAATTGTCAAAAAGTTTGGAAAAATGGTCAATAATTGTTGAAAAACTGTCCAAAACTGCCAATAATTGTTAAAAAATGGTCAATAATCGTCAAAAGGTGTCAAAATTTTGAAAAATAGTCAATAAATAATACGAGAGCCGTTTTCGAAAATCCACTCCTTAAACACACGTAATTTATACAAAATCGATTAATATTACTCGATAAATCGATAATTAAAAATCGATTAAAACAAAGTACCTATTAATCGATTTATATAAAAATCGTTTAATTTTTCAAACATCCCTACTTATAGAGTTCCCTATAAGCTTTTTTGAAAAAAAAGCAACAGTGTCTGTCGAGTCTACAGGGATCCGAGCGGTTCCGCTCTCATCACTACTTACGATGTTGCCGGGGCAATTGAAAAAAAGCCGTTCTACCGAAAACACAAAAAAAAATCGAAAGTCGATTTGCAAGGGTGAAATATCAATTCACTGAATCGATTCAATACAACATATCGATTTAAAAAATCGATTTATTCGGTCCGAGGAATCGATTAATCGATTTCAGATCGCCATCCCTAGTGTCCAGTCACACCAGGTCGGTAACTGTCTTCAAATGTCTCTTATCCAGTTTCAATAGCCTGGTTGAGAGTTCCTTGTCTACCTTGATTAGTAAACTCTTTGTATGGAGGTGCCCTTATGTCAGAATTGTTGTTCCCTATCTAGCCAGTTCCTGATTTCCCCTCTTATGCAATCTTTTGTAGTTCCACAAAACGGTTCCGTACCTATGAAGTCTCCTTTAGCTATTATATCCAAATCCCAGAGAAAAATAACTGGATGAAAGAGGAAGATTTGCTTAAATTAGAACCTTTACGAATATCCTCAAAATCCTTGAGGGGATAGGACTTGAGGAAGTATTAGTTTCTGGGACTCTCCTCAGGATTTGAGTAGAAATAGGAGATTTTTCATCTTTTTGTTTTTGTAGGCGTTCGTGTAGGATGCTGAGATTAAATTTTTTATAGTTAAATTTTATTTTTTAATTATTTTCCCAATCGTAAAATTTGATTGGAAAACTGCTATTTCTGGAACTCGATTCGTTCTGGATTATTAGAACGAAATAAGATGTACTGCAGAGGTGTCGTCTTACTGGTAAGTACCTACCGTACCACTATATATATATATATATATATTTTCAATTAATTAATTAATTTTTTTTAAAGATTTTTTTGATGGTTCTCGTTCTATGTGAGGCCACACCAACTCATAGGATACCAGATTTTAATGAGGATCCTAATGATGTATATTTAAGAGAATTAAGATCTAACGGAATAGCGGGTATAGTTGAAGCTATAGCTCATGGATTTAGAGCTATGGTATCATCCGGTGTTGAAATATTGAAACACATTGTAGGCGTCGACGAACCACAGAAAAAGATCGATATCTATCCGTATTTAGGGTCAGGAAGAATAGGTGTTCCCTAAAATCATGTAAGACTATGAAAAATAAAAATTGATTTATTTTATGATATTGCCAGTTATTTTTCTTCTTTATATATATATATATATATATATATATACCCGGTAGGTAGCGCTGCGATCGAGTTCATACTGAACAATTTCTAAACGGATGGGCCGAGTTTGACGAATTTTTGTGTGTGTTTTAGTAAGTAACTGGATGGTTTAGATTCACAATTAGTCCCGGTAGGTGGCGATGCAATCGAGTTCACAACTCCTAAACGGATGGGCCGATTTTGATTTAATTTTTTATGTGTGTTCAAGTAGATTCGAGAATAGTTTAGATTCATAATTGGTCCCGGTAGGTGGCGCTGCAATCGGGTTCATACTGAACAACTCCTAAACGGATAGGCCGATTTTGATGGCATTTAGCATAGGAGTTTTTTTTTGATACGGCCATTTCAAAAAATGGGTAAAAAATTTGTTTGAAATAGAATTAAAAAAAGTCGAATTTTCAAGAAATGTATTGCTTTATCAAAAAAGTAACAAAATAGTCAAAATTTGTATAATATGATAAGACAAGAAATATTTTTTTCTGTAGACCGTCTGTGGTGTCTTCGTCATTAATTTTTTATCATTTCCAATCATTCTTGTGTTGTAAGGGCTTTCAAACTTTCTTTTCTTTTCTCTTCGTTATCTTGAAGTCCTTCGCCAAACAAAATCATATCAGTAACGGTCCAGCATGGAAGACGAGCAGTCACGTGACTAATAAACGGTCACTGGTTCACACCGTTTCACCCGCCGACAAAAAGAAGTCAACCCAACATAAACAACCTACGAAACAACCACAACAACTGCCCCAGAAGCTTGCTTCTTATGTACAATAGAATGACCATTTTTCGTGAATTTTTCACCATTTTTCAAAAAATTTGACAATTTTTGACGAATTTTGACAATTATTGACCGTCTTTGACAATTATTGACCATTTTTGACAATTTTCCAAAATTTTCAACATATTTGGCAATTATTGACCATTTTTTCAAAATGTTTGACAATTTTTTCAAATTTTAATAATTATTGACCACTTTTGACAATTATTGACCAATTTGGAGAGTTTTGACAATTATTAATCATTTTTGACAATTTTTCAAAAATTTTGACCATTTTAGACCATTTTTCCAAATTTTAACAATTATTGACAATTTTTGAGCATTTTTGACAGGTTCTGACAATTATTGACCATTTTTGACAATTTTTCGAAAAATTTGACCATTTTTCAAAAATTTTGACAATTATTGACCATTTTTCCAAATTTTTGACATATTTTGAAAATATTTGGCAATTATTAACCATTTTTTCAAAAATTTTACAGTTTTTGACGATTTTTCCAAATTCTTGACAATTTTTGACAATTGACCATTTTTCAAAAATATTGACAATTATTGACCAATTTTCCAAATTTTTGACATATTTTGAAAATTTGACAATTATTAACCATTTTTTCAAAGTTTTTATAGTTTTTGGCAATTTTTGACGATTTTTCCAAATTCTTGACAATTTTTGACAATTGACCATTTTTCCAAATTTTAACAATTATAGACAATTTTTGACAGGTTCTGACAATTATTGACCATTTTTGACAATTTTTCGAAAAATGTGACCATTTTTCAAAAATATTGACAATTATTGACCGATTTTTCAAATTTTTGACATATATTGGAAATATTTGACAATTATTAACCATTTTTTCAAAGTTTTTACAGTTTTTGACGATTTTTGACAAATTTTGACAATTATTGACCGTCTTTGACAATTATTAACCATTTTTTCAAAGTTTTTACAGTTTTTGACGATTTTTCCAAATTCTTGACCATTTTTGACAATTGACCATTTTTCCAAATTTTAACAATTATAGACAATTTTTGACAGGTTCTGACAATTATTGACCATTTTTGACAATTTTTCGAAAAATGTGACCATTTTTCAAAAATATTGACAATTATTGACGATTTTTCAAATTTTTGACATATTTTGGAAACATTTGACAATTATTAACCATTTTTTCAAAGTTTTTACAGTTTTTGATAATTTTTGACGATTTTTGACAAATTTTGACAATTATTGACCGTCTTTGACAATTATTGACCATTTTTGACAATTTTTCAATAATTTTAAACAATTTTCAAAATTTTTGATAATTATTGAGTATTCAACAATTTTTGAAAATATTTGGCAATTATTAACCATTTTTTCAAAATTTTGACAGTTTTTCAAAATTTTTGATCATTTTTCCAAATTTTTGACAATTTTTGAACACATTTAAAAATTTTTGACAATTTTTGGACACATTTAAAAATTTTTGACAATTTTTTAAAAATTTCAACATATTTGGCAATTATTAACCATTTTTTCAAAAATTTTACAGTTTTTGACGATTTTTCCAAATTCTTGACAATTTTTGACAATTGACCATTTTTCAAAAATATTGACAATTATTGACCAATTTTCCAAATTTTTGACATATTTTGAAAATATTTGACAAATATTAACCATTTTTTTTAAAGTTTTTATAGTTTTTGACGATTTTTCCAAATTCTTGACAATTTTTGACAATTGACCATTTTTTCAAATTTTAACAATTATTGACAATTTTTGAGCATTTTTGACAGGTTCTGACAATTATTGACCATTTTTGACAATTTTTCGAAAAATTTGACCATTTTTCAAAAATTTTGACAATTATTGACCATTTTTCCAAATTTTTGACATATTTTGAAAATATTTGGCAATTATTAACAATTTTTTCAAAAATTTTACAGTTTTTGACGATTTTTCCAAATTCTTGACAATTTTTGACAATTGACCATTTTTCAAAAATATTGACAATTATTGACCAATTTTCCAAATTTTTGACATATTTTGAAAATATTTGACAAATATTAACCATTTTTTTAAAGTTTTTATAGTTTTTGACGATTTTTCCAAATTCTTGACAATTTTTGACAATTGACCATTTTTCCAAATTTTAACAATTATAGACAATTTTTGACAGGTTCTGACAATTATTGACCATTGTTGACAATTTTTCGAAAAATGTGACCATTTTTCAAAAATATTGACAATTATTGACCGATTTTTCAAATTCTTGACATATATTGGAAATATTTGACAATTATTAACCATTTTTTCAAAGTTTTTACAGTTTTTGATAATTTTTGACGATTTTTGACAAATTTTGACAATTATTGACCGTCTTTGACAATTATTAACCATTTTTTCAAAGTTTTTACAGTTTTTGACGATTTTTCCAAATTCTTGACCATTTTTGACAATTGACCATTTTTCCAAATTTTAACAATTATAGACAATTTTTGACAGGTTCTGACAATTATTGACCATTTTTGACAATTTTTCGAAAAATGTGACCATTTTTCAAAAATATTGACAATTATTGACGATTTTTCAAATTTTTGACAAATTTTGGAAACATTTCACAATTATTAACCATTTTTTCAAAGTTTTTACAGTTTTTGATAATTTTTGACGGTTTTTGACAAATTTTGACAATTATTGACCGTCTTTGACAATATTTTCAAAATTTCAGCAATATTGATCCTTTTGGACCATTTTTGACAATTTTTGACTAATTTTGATTGGTTTTGACAATTATTGAATATTTTTGACAATTTTTCAATAATTTTAAACATTTTTCAAAATTTTTGACAATTATTGAGTATTTAACAATTTTTGAAAATATTTGGCAATTATTAACCATTTTTTCAAAATTTTGACAGTTTTTCAAAATTTTTGATCATTTTTCCAAATTTTTGACAATTTTTGAACACATTTAAAAATTTTTGACAATTTTTGGACACATTTAAAAAATTTTGACAATTTTTTAAAAATTTTAACATATTTGGCAATTATTAACCTTTTTTTTCAAAATTTTGACAATTTTTCACACCTACTGGTGTTCGAGGTCAGTGCGGCAAGAGAGATTGCGCACAGTCGCTTGAATGAAACATCGCTTGACGAACGCTTTTTCGTAAAATTACATGTTTCACGAGTTCACTACCCTTCCCAAAAGTCCTATATCGTGCAATAAGAAGCAAGCTTCAAAAACGTCCCAATTTCCTCCTCCTAACTACCTACATTGACGACCATACCATGAACAAGATAAAGGACAAAACGAAAAAAAAACAATGACTATCCTCCTCTAAAACAACCCAAATCCCGGAGAAGTCCTCCGGCGCTTCTACGCCTCCCTGTCCTCTGATGAAAACACCTGTAAATCCTCCTAAACATCTAAGTCTGACAGATTTCGAAGACCTGATCAAACAAATCAGGAATGAAGTCACACGCAATTTTCTACCCAAGCTTCTGAATCTGGTCACTCCAGAAAACCTTTTCAAAATAAGTTTGTTGCAATATTCCAAGTAATGTTGCTAATTGGTTGCTACCCATTGGACCTGATGGCTAGAGCCAGGAATAATCGCTGGAGGGGTGCGACCAGAGAGGAAGTACTGGAATGGATGGAGGAGGAAATGGAGAGAGCGCTAAAAGTAGCGATTGGATGGACCGGAAATTCGAGGAGGTGAACCACTTCTTGACATAGGTGTTCACTGGACATGGGTCGAGAGTAGGGCACCTCCACAAGATTGGGAGAAGAGAGATTGGAGTGTGCGAGAGGTGTGAAGTGGAGGATGATGTGTTTAGATGATGGAGGAACTAGGAAGTGCTGAAGAAGTTGTAGAGGAGGCGGTGTTTTGGGAGAACATGGAGGAGATAACGTTGAGGAGGGAGGAGGAATGGATGAAGGTGAGTGGCGTAGTGGAGAGCGTGATTAGGGAAAGAGAAGGACTCGATATGGTAGGAGTGATAGATAGGGAGAAGACGACGGTGTGAGCGGAGAGTGTGCGAGGAACCGCCGCCCGTCTCGAAGTATGCATTTTCTTGGGGATGAGTCCAAAACTGTTTTGGTCCTGGATAGAACCAGTTCGAAAAAACAAAAAGTAATGTTGTCAATGGGTTTTGGTAATTTTTCAAGTCCGAATTACATCATTTGGATTTTTTAATAATTTCTAAATCGTAGATTCTTTTACTTTCTAACCAAACCATTACAATGCCGTTGTGCTGACAATGATATGGTGGTGAGTGTAAAACTTTCGTGACCCATAGATTCTGCATAACAGTCCAAATAATACTTACCTTTTGACGACTTTGTTTTAATTGTAACGGTAAAGGCGCCAATTTGTAACTGTGAATGCCTGTACCTCACAGGGCACCAGCTCGAAGGGCTCCGGCTAGAGACTCCTCTCAAATGTGATTCGACCCCAAGTTCATGTCACACAGGGACAACAGAAGGGTTGTAAAAATTGAGGGCGCCACTACCTTTTTGACGATAAAAATACTAAGAAAACTAAGGCGGAAAAGGTAGAAACGCCTTGTAAAATTTAAATGAAAGTTAATAATTAAAGTGACCCCGGGCGGATCTCCCTCAACTTTTATAGTTGAGGATTTTAATAAAAAAAAGAATTAAAAAACAAATTTTTAATTTATTCTACCACAGGAAATGAACAGGAATTTGTACTTTTATAGGTACTTAGCTCTTAGATGAAGTGGTTTCCTGGAGAAGAAGTCAGGTCTTGATCTGAACTGTTGTGTTCTGTTCTAAGGCGGTATTTTGGGGTTCTATCCTCGGGTTGTATTCTAGGCTATATTCTTGGGGTTATATTCTTGGGTTTATATCCTCGGCGTTATATTCTTGGCTTATATTCTCGCCTAGGGGCTGTGCTTACCTAGAAGTACAAGTGGATCAGGGATATGTAGGAACTTGAATGTAAAGACACATTATGTTGGTCAGCTTTTCAGGTTAAAGAAAAGGAAGGCAGTTATTTGAAAGTCAAAAAATTTATTTAATTTACTGAAAGCTTTCCAACATATTATATGTTCCATGTTAAAACAGTAAAAATAGCAATTATCGGCTGAATTAAAAAAATATACTAATGATCCGAAAGAAACTAATCATAGCAAAAAGTTATTTATTTAGTTATATGAAAAAATATCGTGCTTAGGAAATATATGGAACCTGCACTGGCGTTACGAAAGAATATTTTATAGGTTAACAGTAATTTATAAAAAATGTTATTTTATAATTAAAAGAGTTATTTCGCAAACTGAAAAAGCTTGAAAATGTTTGTATAAAAGTAAAACAGTGAATTATAAAAGAATATTTGGTTTAAAACTACCATATTAGTATAAAAGAACAGTTTATGACCACGTGTTGAATTTAATTTCGTCTATCTCTGTAAAAAAAATAAAGAATGCATACGAAAATTATATCAGACAGTACTTTAGAAGAAGCTTATTAATTATGAATTATGATTTTGAACTTACCACAGCAAAATTCATAAGATAGGTACTTAAGATATGAAAGATAGCGAAAGATGATCTCTCCCCTTAGGCGGTCGTTAACAGAAAGGAAAGGGGTGTCTCTCGTGGTGTTGGAAAAAATGGAAGCGTCCGTTGGCAGGCGTCAATTGTCTAACGGTCGGGGTTGAAGAGTTTAGGATCACAGAACTATAATTGGATGTGGCTAGTGACGACGAGCGCTAATTAAAAGGATTTATTCTGTAAAATCGAAACAGGTCGATAGACATGTTACTTGGTACTTTATAAGTACTTTAATATTGATATTTTAAGACTAATAATTCGATTTTAGTCCAGCTAAAATACGGAATTCGTTCCACCAATAGTGGCGTTATCCATGATAATTAAACTGGTTTCCTCTAGGTTGAGTATAAATTAGGTTTTGAACCTCTAAAAGTTTTCATAGTATATATTTTTCGGATACTTCTAAAAATTATACCAACATCTGAAAGGAAGAGGAAGATTTGCCTAAACTGGAGCCTTCCAACGGATATCCTTAAATTCCTTGAAGGGATAGGACTTGAGGAAGTAGTAGTTTCTGAGACTCTCCTTAGGATTTGAGTAGAAGTAGAAGACTGTTCATTTGTTTTTGTAGGCGTTCGTGTAGGATGCTGAGATTAAATTTTTTATACTTAAATTTTATTTTTTAATTATTTTCTCAATCGTAAAATTTTATTGGAAAACTACTATTTTTGATACTCGATTCGATTTGGATTATTAGAACTAAATAAGATGTACCGCGGATTTGTCTTTATACTGGTAAGTACCTACCGTTTCACCATTTATATTTTCAACAAAATTAATTAATTTTTTTTTTTAAGATTTTTTGTATGGTTCTCGTTCTATATGAGGCCACACCAACTGATAGAACACCTGGTCGACCTAGGGAGATGTATTTCCAAAAATTGAGAGCTAACGGAATAAAGGGTATAGCTGAAGCGATAGCTCATGGAATTAGAGCTGTTGTAACATCCGGTGTTCAAACATTTAAACACGTTGTACACCTCGGCAAACCACAGACAAAGGTCTAGCCGTATATATATATATATATATATATATATATATATATATATATATATATATATATATATATATATATATATATATATATATATATATATATATATATATATATATATATATATATATATATATATATATATATATATATATATATATATATATATGGACAGGAAGAGGTGTATAAGACTATGAAAAATAAAAATTGATATATTTTATAATATTTTACTTTCTACATAAAATATCCCAAAAGCAGTTTAACATTTGTCGGTGAAGTACCATCTAATTTCTAAATATATTTGTAAAAAAATAGTTCAAGTAATAAAATTATTATCGATATTAAAATACCTCCGGAAATTATTAAATATACTAAAAATAATTCAGTTACACCCACAGCTTTTACTCTAGAGCTGAGTAAACACACCGGTCTTTTTGACAGCCAAAATTCCCTAATTCTGTGATGAATTCCACTAGATAACATTTTTCTGGAACTAAAAATATATATTTTGGAAAAAAAAAACATCGAGCTTCCAATGAGATCTTTGAGATAAATTCCGGAATTTCTAAAGGATCAATAAACCTAGAGTTTTTTTTCAAATTTATTTAGCCCGAGAAGTAGTTGTTTCTTCTTAGTTCTTTGAAGAATATTTTTCAAAAACTTTTTTACAGGTAACTGTAATTAAGTAAATAGTATATTACACTACAAGGGCAAAAATTTGAGATTCCTGCAGTGCGCGCCATGATACCCGAGGAAACTTTTAGTATTGTAGTAAGAAAACATCATTTCCCTCTTCCTATCCGGGATAATGGATACATTTTTTTGTGGTTTCCCTGTAATCGGGGATTTAGATCCAAGTTGCCAGCCAAAGAAACCTTATATTTTCCTACCACTGGGAAAGGGAAATTTCAGATAGAATCTTTCATGTGAAGGTTCGTATTATTTTTAAATATCCGTAAAGGTAGCCTCGGCTCTTAAAATTGGGTAATATCTGATTGGCTGAAAGTTGTGTTGGTGCACCTGATTTCATGTCAATAATGTCAATTGCGACGATAGTCAGTCAGTTGTTTTAGGGTTGCGCGATACACTAGAAAGTATCGATATTAAGTATCGATACGGATCGGAACGTAAAGTATCGATACAGTAGAATATCGAATATTAATTTATCGATACTCGAAATATCGATACGTTAACGATCCGAAATTTTGATAATTTTGACGTTTTTTCGATAAAAAACACTTTTTGGGGTGGTGGAAAAAGACATTATTGCGATTTCCGGCCAAAGTTGAGTTCCTAGAATAAAAAAGTTGTAGATCTTGCGAAAATCTACAACTTTTTCATCACATAACCTCAAAATTCGCTCGAAAAACGCAAAAAACTGCATTTTTCGTTTTTTATTTTTAGTTTCGTTAAAAAATGTTCGATTTTGATGAAAATTTAGTAGAAGATAGCTTTGATAGTCATAAACCACGAAAAAAAATTTCAAATTAAAATATTGGAAATTTTTCGAGTTATGACGTTTTTTCGATAAAAAACACTTTTTTGGGGGGGTGGAAAAAGACATTATTGCGATTTTCGGCCAAAGTTGAATTCCTAGAATAAAAAGTTGATTATAAAAGTTGTAGATCTTGCGAAAATCTACAACTTTTTCATCAGTGACTTTTTCACATAACCTCAAAATTAGCTCGAAAAACGCAAAAAACTGCATTTTTCGTTTTTTATTTTAGTTTCGTTAAAAAATGTTCGATTTTGATGAAAATTTAGTAGAAGGTAGCTTTGATAGTCACAAACCACGAAAAAAAATTTCAAATTAAAATATTGGAAATTTTTCGAGTTATGACGTTTTTTCGATAAAAAACACTTTTTTGGGGGGGTGGAAAAAGACATTATTGCGATTTTCGGCCAAAGTTGAGTTCCTAGAATTAAAAGTTGATCATAAAAGTTGTAGATCTTGCGAAAATCTACAACTTTTTCATCAGTGACTTTTTCACATAACCTCAAAATTAGCTCGAAAAACGCAAAAAACTGCATTTTTCGTTTTTTATTTTTAGTTTCGTTAAAAAATGTTCGATTTTGATGAAAATTTAGTAGAAGGTAGCTTTGATAGTCATAAACCACGGAAAAAAATTTCAAATTAAAATATTGGAAATTTTTCGAGTTATGACGTTTTTTCGATAAAAAACACTTTTTGGTGGGGTGGAAAAAGACATTATTGCGATTTCCGGCCAAAGATGAGTTCCTAGAATAAAAAAAGTTGTAGATCTTGCGAAAATCTACAACTTTTTCATCACAAAAAATGTTCGATTTTGATGAAAATGTAGTAGAAGGTAGCTTTGATAGTCACAAACCACGAAAAAAAATTTCAAATTAAAATATTGGAAATTTTTCGAGTTATGACGTTTTTTCGATAAAAAACACTTTTTTGGGGGGGTGGAAAAAGACATTATTGCGATTTTCGGCCAAAGTTGAGTTCCTAGAATTTCCTAGAATTTTCATCAGTGACTTTTTCACATAACCTCAAAATTAGCTCGAAAAACGCAAAAAACTGCATTTTTCGTTTTTTATTTTTAGTTTCGTTAAAAAATGTTCGATTTTGATGAAAATTTAGTAGAAGATAGCTTTGATAGTCATAAACCACGGAAAAAAATTTCAAATTAAAATATTGGAAATTTTTCGAGTTATGACGTTTTTTTGATAAAAAACACTTTTTTGGGGGGGTGGAAAAAGACATTATTGCGATTTTCGGCCAAAGTTGAGTTCCTAGAATAAAAAGTTTATTATAAAAGTTGTAGATCTTGCGAAAATCTACAACTTTTTCATCAGTGACTTTTTCACATAACCTCAAAATTAGCTCGAAAAACGCAAAAAACTGCATTTTTCGTTTTTTATTTTTAGTTTCGTTAAAAAATGTTCGATTTTGATGAAAATTTAGTAGAAGATAGCTTTGATAGTCATAAACCACGGAAAAAAATTTCAAATTAAAATATTGGAAATTTTTCGAGTTATGACGTTTTTTTGATAAAAAACACTTTTTTGGGGGGGTGGAAAAAGACATTATTGCGATTTTCGGCCAAAGTTGAGTTCCTAGAATTAAAAGTTGATTATAAAAGTTGTAGATCTTGCGAAAATCTACAACTTTTTCATCAGTGACTTTTCACATAACCTCAAAATTAGCTCGAAAAACGCAAAAAACTGCATTTTTCGTTTTTTATTTTTAGTTTCGTTAAAAAATGTTCGATTTTGATGAAAATTTAGTAGAAGATAGCTTTGATAGTCATAAACCACGGAAAAAAATTTCAAATTAAAATATTGGAAATTTTTCGAGTTATGACGTTTTTTTGATAAAAAACACTTTTGTGGGGGGGTGGAAAAAGACATTATTGCGATTTTCGGCCAAAGTTGAGTTCCTAGAATTAAAAGTTGATTATAAAAGTTGTAGATCTTGCGAAAATCTACAACTTTTTCATCAGTGACTTTTCACATAACCTCAAAATTAGCTCGAAAAACGCAAAAAACTGCATTTTTCGTTTTTTATTTTTAGTTTCGTTAAAAAATGTTCGATTTTGATGAAAATGTAGTAGAAGGTAGCTTTGATAGTCACAAACCATGAAAAAAAATTTCAAATTAAAATATTGGAAATTTTTCGAGTTATGACGTTTTTTCGATAAAAAACACTTTTTGGGGGGGGTGGAAAAAGACATTATTGCGATTTTCGGCCAAAGTTGAGTTCCTAGAATTAAAAGTTGATTATAAAAGTTGTAGATCTTGCGAAAATCTACAACTTTTTCATCAGTGACTTTTTCACATAACCTCAAAATTAGCTCGAAAAACGCAAAAAACTGCATTTTTCGTTTTTTATTTTTAGTTTCGTTAAAAAATGTTCGATTTTGATGAAAATTTGGTAGAAGGTAGCTTTGATAGTCACAAACCATGAAAAAAAATTTCAAATTAAAATATTGGAAATTTTTCGAGTTATGACGTTTTTTCGATAAAAAACACTTTTTTGGGGGGGTGGAAAAAGACATTATTGCGATTTTCGGCCAAAGTTGAGTTCCTAGAATAAAAAGTTGATCATAAAAGTTGTAGATCTTGAGAAAGTCTACAACTTTTTCATCAGTGACTTTTTCACATAACCTCAAATTTAGCTCGAAAAACGCAAAAAACTGCACATTTTTCGTTTTTTATTTTTAGTTTCGTTAAAAAAAGCACGACATCATTTCACAACGTGATTAAAAAAATCACGATATCGCTCATCACTATAGATAACGCCACTTGCCCCGCTACCACTAAAAATCCCGTATCGCAAGGTATCGATACACTACAAATTTATCGATACTTGGAATGTATCGAAAAGCATAGTATCGATACAAAATATCGAGTATCGGAAGTAAAAGTATCGATACACTGGAATATCGGATAGTATCGCGCATCCCTAAGTTGTTTACATATATTTATAAACAAAGCGTACCTAGCATGACATATATGTTGAAATTTCCCTTCCCCAATAGAAGACCACTAGTTTGACTGGAGAAATTTTCAATAAATGGTTGTATTAATTCCTCTCCAAAGTGCTTGTGAGTTCATGCAGAAGCAGAGTATGTGAGTAGGTGTTTCATCATCAAGTTTCACTAACTTTGCCCATTTTGTGCAGATGTTTCCTCTGGATGCAGAGTCCAATCACCAGGTCGGTAACTGTCTTCAAATGTCTCTTACCCAGTTTCAATAGCCTGGATGATAGTTCCTTGTCTATCTTGTTCAGTAAACTGCTTTTATGGAGGTGCCCTTGTATCAACCTTCATTTGAGTTGGTGTTCCCTATCTAGTCAGTTCCGGATTTCCCCTCTTATGCAATCTTTTGTTATCCGGACCTATGAAGTCTCCTTTAGAGCCTTCTTTAGCTAACTGGTCCGCCATTTCATTACCTGCAATCCCCTCATATTCCGGCTCCCATATTAGAGACACTTTGTTTTCTCTTGCCAGTCTGTTGAGTGATTCTTTACAGTTTTTCACCATGTTATCTCCTGCTTTTCCCCTTTATCCCCTAAGCGAGTTCAGAAGATAGTAAAACGGAAAGAAATGGTTCATCTAGTATTGTATGTTCTTCTCGAACATTGTTCGGGGACCATAACTCCTCACAAAAGGTTCCAAAGGAGGAAGTTCAATAAGGGTTTTTCTTTGGATTGCAGTTAATATATTCACTGTCCTTCTCCACCAGACTATTGAAATTTTTTTGGGTAGGCAACTTGGACCGAAGTCCCCCATTGGCGCAATGATATAAGAAATTCCGGCACTTATCTCAAGATTCGTATTAAAACTTAAAGAAAATACTTACGTAATATGAAATAATTCGGTATATTGTGAATATTTTTGTACAACGAATCCGATATCTCCGTAGGGTATGAAATTTATATCTGCCAAATCACAAGAAATGTCTTGATCCGTATCGGCTAAGCATGAAAAAGCGGTCGCTAATTCTGTAAGATAAGCGTAATTACCTTGCTTAACTTTACCGATTCCTTCTAGCGGAGACATGATATTTGGTATGCCGTTTTCGTAAATTTTCGTTCTATTTAATAAACTTATATATTTGTCATCTTTATGTTGAAGAATGTACGTAAAAGCGTAAGGCTGAGGCTCTAGAGCCACCTAAAATAGTTATTTACTTATCAAGTGTACTAAGTAGATGATTATGCCCTAAGGGCGACAGTCTTACAAAGTCTAAGGCATCTGGCCCGAGGGTATATATCTATTAGTACCCGTAGTGCATACCAGTTCGTTTTGAATAAAGTAATTCATTATGTAGATGGTATCTAAAGGCGCATCCACATTATGCCGCGATTTGCCGTTGGCACAGTCAAATTGGCAAAGCCAGCGACTGTAAAAACGCCCACAAATGTGTTGGCATTCATTTATTTTAATCGCACAATGTTCACAGAACAGGACGATCCCGGTAAATAACTTTCTGGTTCGTCCACTCCATCTGAAAGGACGTTCTAACTCTGGCAGACAGTTTGAATCACAACTGAAGCCGCGAGAGGCCAATGGTTGGCACGTCCCCACTCATCATTCTCATTGGCTTCCTTCGAAGGTGATTTTTATTGGCACACGGCTGGCTTAATGGCACGTGTCAATTGGCAAACAGCGGCATAGTGTGGAAGTGCCTTAAGGCATAAAAACACTATAATGTACTGGTACGACATAAATACATTTTTTTCTTGATAAACATATAAATAAGTGAACTTGTAAAACGACATTCCCCTAGGCGATGGAAAATTAAAAATCAGTTGAATTAAAAAAAAATACCTTAAGATCGCTTTCATAAAGTTCCTTTAAGGTACTTATCGGTTCAGGTACGTAGCTTAAAAGCGACGAAACCAAACTGGATGTGTAGTAATTATAAAGTATCATCGACATGATGAGAAGAGTTAGAAAAATTATTCGCCCGCAGATTCTTAAAGGTATAATTGCCGAACCTGGAATTTTTTTTAAATTACAGGGTGTCAATTTTAAAACTTACAATTATTTGTTATTTTTGTTGTCAAATAAATGTTTCTGCTTTATTGTTACACCCTGTATAATTATGACTTAGACCGTTGAAAAGCATTTTCTACGGACTTTCTAACGACGTATCACAAGTAGGGGGTTACCGTTTAAATTTTTGTAGGTGAGGTTGATGGGGGTGCGTTATCTCTCATGTCATTTTAGTTCCCCCTCCTTACCTAGAAACGGTTTTTTTTAAATCTCTTTTCGTTCACAAGGTACAGCCCATTGTAAATTTTAAAATTAACACCCTGTATAGAAATATAAAGGAACTATTTCTTTAAGTATATTTTTTTATATAAGTACTATGAGAGTACTATTTTCTAGTATAAGTTATAGTTATTTTATCCTGCCTTAATTCCAATGTCCGCCTATGGTTTATTGCGGTTTTAGGGTCACTTATCTGAAATCGTGCTATCAATATGATAAAAATATATTATACCTTGTTGAGCAATAATTGAAATGGTGATTAGCATCGAGCTGCACAAACTATATTTCTTATGGGATTTTGCAAATTTAAATTCCGTCCAGTATGTTAAATATATTGAAAATCCCATAGCTATTGTAGCTAGTACAAAAGCGTACCAGGTATTGATTGAAAAAGGTCTTAAGATTTCCAATCCCGGCTTCGCTTTTCCAGGATTCACGAAAACGAACGAAGATCTGGAAAATGAAATTTATCCAGAATTAAAATAAACGTACTCGAGGACAATTTATTTAAAAGAAACTCAAATTTTTATATGATATTATTTAATACTATAATTTATTTAATATTATTATAACGCCTTATTACAAAGTTTTTGAAAAATATTTTTTAAAGAACAGAGACCGTTCACTAAGAAGCAACAACTACTTCTCGGGTTATATGCCTCGACAGACATCGAATTACACTTCTAAGTTAAACGGGGTTGGTATATCTGCAAGATATAACCAACCATTCTTGATTGCAATTAGAAAGGACATCACCTGTTAACCGGTTTCGGCGTATTTGCCCCTCATCAGTATAAGATAGATGTCATCCGTCCAGAAGCTCTGAGGGCACATCTTGCAAATACACCAACCCCGTTTAACTTAGAAGTATAATTCAATGTATATAGCCCGAGAAGTAGTTGTTGCTTATTAGTAAATGGTGTCTGTTCTTTAAAAAATAATTTTCAATAACTTTGTAAGGGGTTGTAATAGTAATTTTTTTCCCACACAAAATCAACTTTTTCTTGTGAGAGTTTTTTTTTCAATTCTCACGTCTAATGCAAAAATGTGTCGTTTTTAACAATTTTTTGAGTATAATTTTCTCTTTCTGGCGTTATATCTCGAAAAAATTAGTTTCCTCATATACTGGAGGTCGACGGGTATCGAGAGTCAAGGTCATCACGTAAATAAACATATAACATTAAATAGTATATATCAGCCTGAACTTGAACCACAATATAAATATCATAGAAGCAGACGAGTGATCTGGAGGACCACCAATTAAAGAGGCCTTTCCATAACAACATCCCATCCTTAAAAAATCGTTAGATGGCGCTATGACACTATACATACCTAAATTTATACATCGGTATCAAAAAATCATAAACGTCGACTCTATCTGGATTCATATATCCACCAGAAGTACTGATATCTATTTTTTTTTCAAACACCAATTGAGCCAAACCTCCGTCAGATCCTGACGTATTATTACCGAACCAAACATTGCCGAGAGTCGTATTGAATCTAAAATTAAAAATTATTAGTTTCCTGTAAAATTGTCGTATTTAGTAAAGCGTGTTACCAACAGATATCAAAGAATATATCGCTTCACAACGGAGGGGAGGGGGGGGGGGGGTTGGCTAACCCCGTTTGACTTAGAAGTGTATAATTCAATGTCTGTCGGGGCATGTAGCCCGGGAAGTAGTCGTTTCTTATTCGTTGAACGGTCACTGTTTTTGAAAAATATGTTTCAAAACTTAGTTTTGTGAAGCGTAGAATAATATATATTCTTTGATATCTGTTGAAATATATGTGAGGAATTTTTGGAAAATCTTACTGAAATTTGTGTACTTCCTTCAAAACTAAAAACAATTGAAAATTAAATATTTGAAATTCCGTTCTTTCTTTTTCTCTCAAAGTACCAAGATAATCTTCTTCTTTCGTAGAACTATAATTAACCTAAGTATAAATAATTAATGTTAGACGATATATTTACGAAAAAAAAAAAAGGTGTAAGAAAGCAGAGTGTCATAAAAGCACGTTATTTGGACGATCTACCGAGCGCAGTGAAAATTGTGATGCCTTTGGGCATTAAATTATAATAAAATAAGAAAACTATTTTCAATAAATCATTGAACGTTAGAGAATGCATAAAAGAAACCAACGAGGTCGACAGGTATCGAGAGTTAAGTTCATCACGTAAATAAACATATAACATTAAATAGTATATATCAGCCTAAACTTGAACCACAATATATCAATATCATAGAAGCAGACGATAATATATTCATATTCAATTGTTTTCATTCAAGCAATGTTTAAGATGTTCTCAAACTTTCTCCTCCACGAACCCCTGTTAAAGTTTCCAGATGACAGCCGACCCCTTAACTAACTAATTAAATCCCCCTTCCTCCCCAAAGATAATATGGTTTTTCTACAGACTAATTACTATATTCAAATGAAATCGTAAAGTCGACAAATTCCGAGGATTGTTACTTTACGCTCTAGCGCAAAAAAGGATTCTTTTTCGCTCGCTTATTTAATCAAACCACGCCCTCCGAATGAACTCAATTGGTGAATATTTAACAATTCATCACATTAAAAATTAAATAAAATTATATGAAAATTGACAAAAATTTTGAAATATGGTCAAAAATGGTCAATTATTGTCAAAAATTGTCAAAAATTGTCAATTATTGTCAAAAACTGTTAAAAATGGACAATTTTTATCAAAAACTGTCAATAATTGTCAAAAATGGTCAATAATTGTCAAAAAATTTTGAAAAACGGTCAAACATTTTCAAAAATTGTCAAAAATGGTCAATTGTCAAAAACTGTCAAAAATGGACAATTATTGTCGAAATTGGTCAATAATTGTCAAAAATGGTCAATAATTGTCAAAAATGGTCGATAATTGTCAAAAATTGTCAAAAATGGTCGATAATTGTCAAAAATGGTCGATAATTGTCAAAAACTATCAAAAATTGTTAAAATTTTTGAAAAATTTTGAAAAAATGTCAAAAACTATCAAAAATGGTCAAAAAAGGACAATTATTGTGAAAAATTGTCAAAATTTTGAAAAATAGTTGATAATTGTCAAAAATTGTTAGTTTTTGAAATATGGTCAATAATTGTCAAAAATGATCAAAAATTTGGAAAAATGGTCCATAATTGTCAACAATTGTCAATAATTATCAAAAATGGTCAATAATTTTGAAAAATTGTCAAAAATGGACAAAAACTATCAAAAATTATTTTTAAAAACTGACAAAAATGGGCAATTATTGTCAAAAAATTGTTAAAATTTTGAAAAATGGTCGACAATTGTCAAAAACTATCAAAAATGGTCAATAATTTTGAAAGACTCAAAAATCTCGAAAAATTGTCAAAAACTATCAAAAATGGTTAAAAATTGTCAACTATTTTAAAAATTGTCAACTATTTTAAAAACTGTCAAAAATGGACAATTATTTTCAAAATTGGTAAATAATTGTTAAAATTTTGAAAAGTAGTCGATAATTGTCAAAAACTATCAGAAATGGTCAATAATTTTGAAAAATTGTCAAAAACTATCAAAAATGGTCATAAATTGTCAAAAACTGTCAAAAATGGACAATTATTGTTAAAAATTGTCAAAATTTTGGAAAAGTGGTCCATAATTGTTAACAATTGTCAATAATTATCAAAAATGGTCAATCATTTTGAAAAATGGTCTAAAGTTTTGAAAAATTGTCAAAATGGGCAAAAACTATTAAAAATGGTTATAAATTGTCAATTATTTTTAAAAACTGACAAAAATTGGCAATTATTGTCAAAAAATTGTTAAAATTTTGAAAAATGATCGACAATTGTCAAAAACTATCAATAATTTTGAAAAATGGTCTAAAATTTTGAAAAATTGTCAAAAATGGTCAAAAACTATCAAAAATGGTTAAAAATTGTCAATTATTTTAAAAACTGTCAAAAATGGACAATTATTTTCAAAATTGGTAAATAATTGTTAAAATTTTGAAAAGTAGTCGATAATTGTCAAAAACTATCAAAAATGGTCAATAATTTTGAAAAATTGTCAAAAACTATCAAAAATGGTCATAAATTGTCAAAAACTGTCAAAAATGGACAATTATTGTTAAAAATTGTCAAAATTTTGAAAAATTGTTGATAAATGTCAAAAATTGTTAAAGTTTTTAAAAAATTGTCAAAAATTTTGAAATATGGTCAAAAATGGTCGATAATTGTCAAAAATGATCAAAAATTTAGAGAAATGATCTAAAATTTTGAAAAATTGTCAAAAACTCAAAAATGGTTAAAAATTGTCAATTATTGTTAAAAACTGTTAAAAATGGACAATTATTGCCAAAAACTGTCGAAAATGGTTAAAAATTGTCATCATTTTGAAAAATGGCCAAAAATTTGGAAAAATGGTCACTAATTTGAAAAACAGTCAAAATGGTCAGTATTGTCAGAAATGGTCAATAATTGTTAAAATTTTGAAAAATGGTCGATAATTGTCAAAAACTATCAAAAATTGTGGAAATTTTTGAAAAATTATCAAAAATTTTGAAAAATTGTCAAAAACTATCAAAAATGGTCAAAACAGGACAATTATTGTTTAATATTGTCAAAATTTTGAAAAATAGTTGATAATTGTTAAAGTTTTTGAAATATGGTCAATAATTATCAAAAATGGTCAATAATTTTGAAAAATGTTCTAAAATTTTGAAAAATTGTCAAAAATGGTCAAAAACTATCAAAAATGGTTAAAAATTGTCAATTATTTTTAAAAACTGTCAAAAATGGACAATTATTGTCAAAATTGGTAAATAATTGTTAAAATTTTGAAAAGTAGTCGATAATTGTCAAAAGCTATCAGAAATGGTCAATAATTTTGAAAAATTGTCAAAAATGGCCAATAATTGTCAAAAATGGACAATTATTGTTAAAAATTGTCAAAATTTTGAAAAATTGTTGATAAATGTTAAAAATTGTTAAAGTTTCTAAAAAATTGTCAAAAATTTTGAAATATGGTAAAAAATGGTTGATAATTGTCAAAAATGTTCAAAAATTTGCAGAAATGGTCTAAACTATCAAAAATGGTTAAAAATTGTCAATTATTGTTAAAAACTCTTAAAAATGGACAATTATTGCCAAAAACTGTCGAAAATGGTTAAAAATTGTCATCATTTTGAAAAATGGTCAAAAATTTGGAAAAATGGTCACTAATTTGAAAAACAGTCAAAATGGTCAGTAATTGTCAAAAATGGTCAATAATTGTTAAAGTTTTGAAAAATGGTCAATAATTGTCAAAAGTTGTCAAAATTTTGAAAAATAGTCAATAAATAATACGAGCCGTTTCCGAAAATCGATTTAAACAGATAATTTATAAAATCTATTAATATTACTATAAAAATCGATTATTTTTTAACATCCCTAGTCTGTAGATCTTTTTAAGGTTAATCATGATGAATAGCGAAAATGACGATTATTATAGCACTCCTATTATAACCTAAGATAGTACAAAAAACTGTTTTAATTATTAAAAGGGCGACTGTAGAAAAAATTATGTGTGTTTTTCGAGCGTAAAGTAAAATTGCCGCTTTCGAAAGATAGCCGCGCTCCGCTCCGCGTCGCGCGGCAACATTCTTTCTCAAGCTGCAATCTGTTACTTTACGCTCTAAATACACAAATAACTATTTTATTTCAATAAAAGTGCCAAAATAAATATCTTCTTAATATTAACGTGATGGGGGATGCTTGTTCCTTATCGCGAATGGAGTCAATTTTAGGAATAATTTTGGATAATTTTAATTTTAATTCTGACTGATGATCCACTCTCACATAAGTATGTTGTAGCAAAGGGTAAAAGCAACTTCACCGCTTCACATGAGAATTCTGGATAATGTGATGTTGGGATGTTGTTATGGAAAGGCCTCTTTAATTGGTGGTGTCTTCAGATCACTCGGAGGGTCATCTGACTGATTGAATATGAATATGTTATCGTCTGCTTCTATGATATATATTGTGGTTCAAGTTCAGGCTGATATTTACTATTTAATGTTATATGTTTATTTACGTGATGATACGTGTCGGCCTCGTGAGTTTTATTTATGCATTTTTTAACGTTCAATGATTTATTGAAAATAGTTTCTTCCGGTCTAGCTGCCCAAAAATCTATCAAAGACATCCTTTTTAAATCAGCTTGAAGGACATTTCTAATAGTGACTCCTATTGCTTGATACTCAAACTAGAATTTATGTTCTCGTTCGTGACCGCAAATTGGTTACGAATCCAGCCATCTTTAGCATTATTAATATCCGGAAAATACTTCGTCTGAGGGCCACCATGTGTGCCAGTCATTAAGCCACCATTACGTAAATTTTGTCGCGAACCCCCTACCATCGAATGGCGAACCCCTAGGGGTTCGTGTACCCCTCTTTGAGAAACCCTGCTCTAAATACTCAAAAACTAATACCTCTAGAGTGAAAATTTACAAAAAAAAATATTTATCCAGGAAAACTGGAAATTTTATAAATAGGTTTTTTGGCATGACATAGGGAGTAGAAAAATACCCTAAACAAAAAAATTTGTGTAAAAACGATGGGATTTTCCCAGCATTGCTCCAGCGAGGACAAGAAGAAATTCTACCACATTTGGTTAGGATCAGTCGAAGCAGCTTAGAACTGGGTTATATAGTAAAAGCATAGAGAAGGGCATTCCAAAAGCTGGAAAAAGGGACACAACAAACCCCAAATCCTTCAGACCAATTAGAAACGATGGAAAAATCTATTGAAAATTATATTAGAACGGAAATACTGCACTGGTACAACTGACGGAGGATATCCGAGGTGCTCTAGACAACCAAGAAGCCGTAGTATGCGCCTTTTTGGATATAGAAGGAGCTTTTGATAATACTCATCATGAGGCTGTCAAAAGAGCAGCATTAAATAGAAGAGGTGAAGACAGCACAGCATCCAAATGGATGTAGGAACTGCTCATCTCTAGAGTATCAGAGACGAGGGCGAGCAAAGACATTTTCTCCATCTGTACAACCAGAGGATGTCCACAGGGAGGAGTAGCATCCCCATTAATGTGGAGCCTGACGGTTGACGAACTCCTGTATGGTTTGACTGACCTCGGAATATCCTGCCAAAGATATGCCGATGATATTGTCCTAACAGCCAGTGGAAAATTCGGAAAAACCCTTTGTGACCCATAAGGGTCTGAACTATACAAATGACCCAAATGACCCCACCAAAACCATCTTAATAGTCTTCACTAAGAGGAAGTGGAGAAAGAAGAGCCTAGGAGATTCCTTCGGGAAATAGGACTAAGGGAGCTGCTGGTCTCCTCAGGAACTAAGTAGAAGTAAGGGGACACAATAGATCTTTTAGGTCTTATTGAATGTCACTTCAATATACATACATACAGTGGTCCTCAAACAATCCACCACACATTCCCAATTTAATCCATGTGAAATATATCCACTTATTTTTTTTTAATATTGTTTTATTTTACCCTATTTCCTGTTCTTATTAAAACGCCTTCCATATCTTTTCTACTTTCATAAAACGATGTTGATGTTCTTCGAAACGATGACGTTTTTCGTTCGAAAACATTTACCAATCGGATTCGTACGTCGGCTACACTGCCGGGCTTGAAAGATTCGTAAATGTGGTAATTTTTTTTCCAAAAATCCGGTACGGCGATACGAAATCGACTATCCAATCTCAAATTTAATGTTGAAATTATATTTTTTATAATATCCTTCTTTCGAATTGGATCGTTCAATATTAATAACCAATTGTATAAAAATCGAAATTTCAAGTCGTCCAACTACAAATAAATAGAATTTACTGTTCGGTCCCTTAATACTATTGTTTCTAATTAATTCCACTATTTAAAGAAAAAGTTGATGACAATTCTAAAAAATCATCGCCAGAATGACAGAAATTGCACTTTTATAATATTGAATAGTTTATCAACAATAATATAAAAGTATAAGTAAGCATAAATATATATATAGTTTTGATTAGGATGACACATGACTAGACATTTTAGAAATATAATTATAACTTTGAACTCTACTGAGGTCAGTTGGGCTGATTGAAGTCTAAATAGATCAAGCTGAAGCTCAACTTGTTACCATTGAACCTTACAAGATATCCAGGATATTCCCATAGGGCCCCATGGATAGATGGCCTGAGAGGTGATATGATGAAGAGACTGTTGGATGACAATGGGGGGAGTACTTCTGGGAACTGTTCAACAAGGTGCTGAGGAAGTATGGAAGGTGGTCAGGGTGTTACTGCTGAAGAAGGCAGGTAGAGAGGGGAAGCCGAAGGGGGAGTAAAGGTCCATCAGCCTGCTGTGTGATATGGGTAAATTGATGGAGGGGATTGAGGAGGAAGATAGAGAGAGGCGGAGATAGATAGAGCGGTGCGGACTGGAAGTGGCGGAAAATAAGACGATGTGGTTGCTAGTAAAGGGACGGAGGAAAACGTGGTGGTGAAAGGAAGGAGAATTCGTATGGAGAAGTCTGTAAAATACCTAAGGGGGTGGTGTCGAGAGTAGGGTACCTCCACGAGATTGGGAAAAGAGTGTGCGAGAGCTGGTGTGATGTGGAGGAACGAGGAAGTTCTGAAGAAGCGGTAGAGGAAACTAGAGGAGGCCGTGTAGTGGGAGAACATGGTGGAGATAATGTTGAGGGGGAAGGTGGAATGTGCGTAAGAGTTCAAACTTTCACAAAGTTCGAACTCTTAATTTTCATATTTAGGTGTGCCGCATCGCAAATTTCGATTTCCCATTTAATTAACATGGGAAAAAGTTTTGTTTACATTTTGGAATTTTGTAGCTTATTAACCGAATAAATTATCAGTAGGATCATAACATATTCTTGTGGGAAATTTAATGCTTCACAAAATTTATGTTTTACAAATTTTTCGTAATCTGCTCCTTCAAAAGTTATTCAAGGTTGAACCCTTGATAAATTTCATCATTTTTTCAAATTTTCAGCGAAACTATCAACTTTATCGAAAAATGTTATTCGACTTTTTTTGTAGATCATTCAATTTCCTATAAATTATCTTTCATAAGTTTTTCGAAATTTCTTACGGTTCGTGAACTACATCCATTTAAAATGTGAAATTTTTTGAATAATCATACTTTAACTGTATTAAAAATTAAAATTGTTCAAGTGTCGTATTACGATAATTTAAGTAAAACGGAAATGAAAATAAACCTTTTGTAACAACGATTCGGCATTGGGACAATCTATAACAAAAGTAACTTGATTTAAAAATGAAAAATCAGCTTCTAAAATATTATTTTCGTCGTTAACGAACTGCGTCCTTACATTTCCATTACTATGTATATACTTTTGTAAATTTATTTTTTCTAAAATAAAAAATAAATAAAGTAGATAAGCGAAGAGAGTTCTACATCACCAGTGGCGTTCTACATTAGGGGACTATGTAAATTAATATTGTGCTGCGAGGTGTATGGGGGGGGGGGGGGAAGAGGTACGTTAGGAACGGCACAGCGTTGTGAGACGCACCTAACGTAGAACGCCACTGGTAAGCTAGAACCCTCTTTACTTATCTACTAAATAACGCGTTAAGTCTAATACACACCTGTATCCGTCCAGTTTAGTAAAAATATACAAAATTTCGAATTTTCTTCGATAATATAACCAGAAATTAGGTTAAAAAGAAGCTTGTTGGGCATAGATGAAGCTTTCGCTTCTATGAAAAACAACCACAGTATTCTTTTCAATAACATGTTCGAAGTTGAACTGATTTTAAAAATTTCTTTGAAATACATAAATTGAAACGGAATATAATATAAAGGTTTCGTGAAAACGACAGGTGTATTTTAAATTTTCTAACAACCCATGCATATAATATACAGATTGGATTAATGGATTTGTTATTTGTTTCTTGACTAAAATCGCTGTAAATATTATAGCGACCGTTTTTTTATTTTTGGATAATATTTATCAACCCCCCCCCTTCCCTCCCCATTAAAATGGGACATAGATTAGATTAGATTAGAATTGGAGTGGCTCTTTGTCCTATCCCACTGCGACCTTTGCAGATCTATTGTGGTCCTCCGCCATATTTAGAGCTCGATATCTAGCTTTATTCTTTTTATTAGACCTATTAGCCTGGATACCGCCTCCTTTGCGTAGCTCTCTGCCCTCGGTTTTTCTTCTCCGAATAGGTGAAACCGCACCCTTGCTAGGCCTTCGCACTCGCAGAGTAAGTGCTCCGCGGTTTCGTGTTCTTCCTGGCATAACCTACATAGGCTGCCATCTGCTAGGCCAATTGTGTGCATATGCTTCCTTAGCCTACAATGCCCTGTCAGCATTTCCACCATCATCCTCGTCGTTTCTCGACTTTGACATAGTAGGTCGCGTGACAGTCTGACCGAAGGGCTTTTAAGGAATAGCTTAGCGTGCCTTTGCCCCGGAGTTTCATGCCACCAGCGCAACGCCTGGTTGTTTATCCATTGGTGGATGCTCTCCTTGGTGAGGCATTTAGCAATTCCGCAGGAAGGTTCTGGCCCTATCATGACCTCCGTCGCTCCCTGCTTGGCTAATTCATCGGCCTTTTATTCCTTGATGGCCTGGCACCCAGGCTAGGGTCACTCTATTATGACTACCTAGTCTGTTGAGGGCCTTGCGACACTCCCACACCAGATTTGACGTCGTCCGATATGAGCTTATCGCTTTTAGTGTTGCTTGGCTATCGGAGTAGATGACGATTCTTTAGCTATCTACCTCCCGTCTCATCAACTCTTCTGCACAGCATTGCACCGCCATTACCTCTGCCTGAAAGACAGTGGCATGTTTCCCAAGGCTTAGAGAGATCGTGATCTTCTCTTGTACCCCATATATTCCGGCTCCTACTCCAGAGTCTGTTTTAGAGCCATCAGTGTACCAGTTGAGATTCGCTATTATAGGAGGCCCTGTATCCCAGTCCTTTCTCTCTGGAATGATTACTGTGTATTCATTTTTAAAACCATATTGTGGGGCAATGTGATCCATTGGCATTCCCAGTATTGGATCTGCCTTTATTTCTTCATATAGCTTTTTGTAGACCTTACCTTGTCCTTGACTTATCGGAGGAGGCCCCTGTAATAATCTGTGACTTACAGATCTTGCATTTCCCTGAACGAAGATATGCAGTGGTGGCAGGTTCAGAATTACCTCCAGGGCTGCAGTCGGCGTCGTTCTCATGGCCCCTGTGATACTTAGGCAAGCTTGCCTTTGGATACCACTTAACTGCCTTTGCGCCCCAATCTGCAGTGTCCTGGGCCACCAGACTACTGATCCATAGGTTATCATTGGCCTCACGACCTGTGTATATAACCATTTGGTCATGTTAGGATTCAATCCCCAATTCTTCCCACACATCTGCCTACACCTTCCGAGAGCGATTCTGGCCTTGTGCGTGGTTTTTTCGATGTGAGAATTCCATGTAAGCTTCTGGTCAAAGATTACCCCTAGGTACTTAACTTCTTTAGCAAATGGAATTTCCACTCCGTTAATTTGTGGCTTTTGTAGACCTTGCAAATTTCTCTTTTTTGTAAACGGTACCAGTGTAGTTTTGTGAAGGTTCACTGCCAGTTCCTCCTCCCTACACCAGCCACTTACTATATTAAGCGCCATTTGGGTGCGCTCTGATATCGAGTTTGGAAACCGTCCTCTTATGACGACAGCAAGATCGTCCGCATACCCTAGGCACTGAATACCTTCATCGGACAGCCGTACTAGAAGAGTATCTACAAGAATCGCCCACAAAAGGGGCGATAACACGCCTCCCTGAGGGCAACCCCTCCCCACCCCCGCCGTGATGGTTGCCTCTCCCAGGGTGGATGTGATTATCCTATTCCCTAGATTGACTGCAAGCCACCTGCAGATGATGGGTTCGATCTCTCTTCTTTCCATACACCTGGTTATAGATATTGGAGACGCATTATTGAATGCTCCCTCTATATCCAGAAAAGTAGCTACTGCTATTTCCTTGTCATCGATCGACTTGGAAAGTAGCCTGTTTAAGTCATCCAGAGCCAAGTCTGTTGACTTGCCTTGTTGGTAGGCATACTGACGCTCGCTTAGAGGGCGAGTTGTCAGAGCGTTGTCCTTTATGTACCTATCTACTAGCTTTTCCAAAGTCTTAAGCAGGAAGGACGTTAGGCTAATTGGTCTATATGATTGGGGCGTTTGGTCTGATATTCTACCTACTTTCGGAAGGTAGATGACCTTCACCTTCCTCCATATTACCGGAGTATATTTCCAAGCTAGGCTAGCCTTGAAGATCTTACTTAGTTGCGGCACTAATGCCTCTTTACCCTTCTGCAGTAGAGCTGGATAGATTCCATCCTCTCCCGGTGATTTAAAGGGTTGGAATTCATCTATCGCCCATCTTATTTTATCTGGTCTTGTAATAGCAGTGGCAATTTGCCAGTCTTCCCGACTGGGTCTACCTACCTCTTGGAGATTTCTGGCTACCTCCTGCCGACCTAGATACATGATAGCTCCTGGGAAGTGTGCTCTTGTCAGCAACTCCAAGCTTTCCTGAGCCGTTTATGCATAGTTCCCGTCCGTTTTCTTCAGGAGACTCACCTTTTCATTGGAGCCTTCTTTGGCCAGAACTTTGTGGATTCGGGCGCATTCTGTGGTCTCTGTAATTTCCTCACAGAACCTTCTCCATGAGTCCCTTTTGGCCTTCCGGATCTCCTTATTATAGTGAGTAAGCTTACTCCTGTATAGGTCCCAGCTTTGGTTGAGCTTGGCTTTATTGAATAGCCTTCTTACCTCGGTTCTTAATCCCTCTAGGTAATTATTCCACCAAACTGTGTTCCCTTTGCGTTGCCTTGTTCGTTCTGGACAGTTCACTCGGTAGGCATTCAACATTGCCTCGTTAACCTGGTCAACTGCCACTTCTAGGCTTTCTTTCCCTTTAATAGTGACTGTCCCTTCCTTAAGTGACTCTCTGAGGGATTCATCATATCCTTCCCTGTTAGTCTCTCTTGGATTTCTGAACTTAGTCACTATTAGTGCTGATGACTTCAGCTCAAATCTGATATGCCTGTGGTCGGAACATGATGGTTCCTGCGATACCCGCCAAGCCACTATGTTATCACTTATTCTGTTGGTACTCAAAGTCAAGTCTAATACCTCTTTCCTAACCGCTGTGACAAAAGTAGGTTCTGTACCTCTATTGGCAATAAATAACCCTTCCCTAAGTATGAATTCATAAAATGACTCACCTCTTTTGTTGATGTGCGTACTGGACCAGATTGTATGATGGGCATTGGCATCGCATCCCAGTATAAGCTGCATGTCCCTCTCCCGGCAATAGTCTAAGACAGCCTTTAATACCAGCTCATCTCCTGGACAGTAGGCGGAACAGACGACTACTCTCTTCGTCCCACCCTGCGTTTGGTATGAAAGGATTCCTGCAACCAAGTCCCCGGAGCAAAGCCCTGGAATTAGTATACAATTAACTCTTTCACTGTGTATTATACATGCTCTTGGCCTTAATGCTGGCCTATGATAGAGTAACGTACCTGTTTGTTGTTTGAGGCCCGCTATGGTCCTTCCATGTACCCAAGGTTCCTGCAGAAGGGCCACATCTATGCCTTCTTTTTCTAACCTTCGACACAGCACGGCACTGGCAGCCTTGGCGTGTTGAAGGTTGACCTGCAGGAACCTAACGCTGTCCTCTAGGTCGAAGAGTGGGAATCCTCTGTGGGCTCTGTGACCCTGGGCTCCCCCTGCTCCATGGCTTCAGCCTCCTCCCTGACCGGTAACGGCCTTTTGAGAGGGCTAACGCCACTTTGCTGGTCTGCTTCCCCGGGTCTAAACTCTGTAGAAGATTCCCCCTTCTTCTTCTTCCCCTTTTTCAGCCCTGGGCCCTTCCCCGAGGCACTTGCTCTCACCTGTGGGGAGGCCGCACTGCCGGTTGTGTCAGTGGAGGGTCCAGGCTTTACAGCCTCCCTCTCCACTGCACCTTTGGACTTGGGTCCCTGCTCCTTGACCTTGAAATTAATTCGGCCCATCCCGAAGTAGGGACTCATGTCCAGCCTTTTGATATCCTCCAAGGATTCCTCATCCATGGAGAAGGTCCACATCTGACCCCTTTCCATCGGGGTCTTTCCCCATATGGTCCAGAGCGATGTCCTTAGCTTCCGGTTGCTCACCTTCAGCCTGCTTAGGATTCGTTTACCCTCCAATCTCTCGCCATCCTCGTCAGGAGGGGTTGTCCCTTGTGACCTGGGGCGCTTCTTCACCTCTTCCGTAGCTACCGTAGGGCGCTTCCTCGCCTCTACTTTAGCTTTGGTAGGGTGCTCGCCTACCTCTTCTCGTTTGTTCTTTGGTAGAAGCGACTTTGCGAGGTTCTCCTTGATTACCGCCTTTTTGGCTTCAATGTAATCCAGGCCCCCTTTCAACAGAGTCTGCATCCTTTTCCTCGAGGCTCCCGCGGAGATCCTCCTCCGACATACGGTCCACCTCTTCCAGCGAGTTCGCTTTAAAGCTCGCTTTCTGGTGACCGCCTTTCTTTTCTTTTTTCGCCTCCAAAGACGTGCTAGCCTCGGCGGCTCCTTCAGCCTTGTCGTTGCTAGTCGTCTCCTGGGCGCTTGGTTTTTTGGTTGTATTTAGATCCATCTGAATCCCACGAGTAGCTAGGGAATTTTTTGTCCACCTCCTCAGAGCCCCGCATGAGGAGGTAAGGCTGGGATACAAGGGGGTTTCGCCTGGTGCCCCCAGGGGACCGTTCTAGGCCACATTCCCTGTGACCAACCAGTACATCGGCACGGTACCTTCACACCTTCACTTGGGGGAGTTGGTCCACGGTGACAGCTTTCGCAAAGGCTTTTGAGGAGTTTTACGTCCTCTCACCCTACTTATGGCTGCCACTGATCAAGAGCGTTGGCTCCTGACCGTTCCCCTATCCGCCACCTGGGGACGCGCCTGGTAGGTCTCCACGCCACCAGGAAAAATGGGACATAGGATCAGCATAGAAAATTATATTAGAGTGAGACAAGATGCGTGAGATGAGGAAGCTCACACCGATCAAGAGACTGCGAGAGACCAGCCAACTGCAAAGGAGAGCACTCTACCAACTACAGAGGATGACCAGAAGCATCTAAGTAGACACCAGAAGCACCGAAGAGGACAGCGAAAGCACCAGCAGCTGCACAGAGGACAACACGAGGGATGAGCTACGCCAATGCAGCAAAGAAGAGCACCCTGCCACCAAAGGAGCAGCAGGACAGCTACGAGATGATGAAGCTCTTCTTTTGCCACATGGAGGAGATGAAGAACTTCTTCCAGAACTTCACCAGACAGAACAATTGATGGATCTACACCAGAGAGGACTACAATAGACACCCACGACAGAGAAGACAGCTGGAATATGACCAGCAGTGAAGACAGGGAAAACAACAACAACAGCATGTAAGAAGAACGAGATCACCTACCTAGAGTTCCAGCATGTCCAAAAAACAAAAGGCAGGAAAGCTAGTAAGGTCAGCTTTAGCAAGTGAATTCATTCTCTAAGGTCGTCTTTAGTTGTAGTAAGAAGGCTAAATATTTGCACGCCCCGAGAGCGATGAAAAACTAAAAAGTTCTGCGAAAGAAAAGTGAGCATCACTACCTGGAAGAAAAAGAGGACCGCCAGAACATTTCCCTAAACCAAGAAAAGAAGATGGACTAGCCCAGAAGATCGGACTGAGACCTCATCGGAAGAGAAGAGGGGTGGAGGAATGTTCTTCCCGGGATGCATTGCTCCTAGAGGATGTCCAGAAACACCTAAGAAGACACCTAAAGAAGACAGCTAAGGCATCAGCAGCTGCACAGAGGACAACACCAGGGATGAGCTACGCCAATGCAGTAAAGAAGACCACCGTGCCACCAAAGGAGCAGCAGGACATCTTCGAGATGATGAAGCTCTTCTCTTCTCTTTCCACATGTAGGATATCCAGAACCAGAAACAAATGATGGACCTACAGCTCACGGACTACAATAGACACCCACGACCGAGACAGGGAAAGCTAGATGGACTAGCACAGCAGATCGGACTGAAGCCTCATCGGAAGATATGTTCTTCCCGGGATGCATTGTGTAACGTTAATTTCGTTCACTTTACTTTCCTTCAGTTAATTAATAATAAATTATCGTATGGGCGGCGAATAGCCAGTCCTTTCTCATACCGTACACCGAGAAATGTTTCAAGGCTGAATATATTTACTGTCGACGTTTCTATACGGGCCGATCGAGTTCCGTCTGTCGTGAAAATACTCACTTCTATTTTGATATTCCCACTTCGACCTCGTATCTTTTTTTCTACCACTTATTAATTAAATATGAATTAAGAATTCACTATTGAAATGTAAATTCCTTTCCTGGTCAAGGCGTCTGAGCTTGACATGAACATGAGACGTAAGTCTGTTATCTTTCATATGATTTCCTGTATTTAAAGAATCGCGGAGAGGGTTCATTCTTCTTTCCTGTGAACATGTGCTATTGAAGCAAACATATCTTATCTTGAAAAAGTGCATTCATCTGAATGGTAAGTTATTCCGCTTAAATGTATAACTATAACTATCCTTTCTTAATAGTTTTCTACTTTCCTATCTTTATTATGTAGCAATGTCGTTCCAGTGCCAGGAATATATATATCGATATGATTTTGTGGTTTTTTTTGTCTTTCATATTTCTTTATTGTTATATAAATAGATGTTTTAAACAAGGGAAAAAATTGGGGGGTAATCAAAATATTTCTTAATCTGAATGGAAAAATTAATTTTTTAAGCGATTTTTTTAAATATTTTTGATAAAATATAATTTTTATATTTAATATCTAATATAATATGCAAGACTAAATAAATTCTTAAAATCTGGAGCTTATTAAAATATTTCTGAAAACTGAGCTGTATATGTTTAATGATTGACCGATTTGCTCACAGACGCTGAAAAAATATTCACCTGAAAAATAAGAAACACAAAGTCCACATAAAAATATCCTCTTAAAAATTTTTTTATCTTAAGTACATCGTAAATGGAAATTTTTAGAAAAAAAAAGTGTGTGAGCCGTCACGGGACGCCTGGCAGATGTGAAATATCGAAATTGTTTTGTGTATAAAAGAAGAGATTAAAAATGTGAGATATGGAAGAGAGCGAGAAATGGGAGGGAAAGATGGGAGAGAGAGAGACGAAGAAAGTGTATTGCGTGTGATTACAATCATTATTTTAAATTGTCAGAATCTGAGACGGATTCGGTAAGGTTCGCGACCCTCGGAATATTGTAAGACTTTTTTTTCTTATAAAACCATTTTTGACAAGTTTTCAAAAAATTTTATCATTTTTCAAAAATTATGACAACTTTCAACAATTATTGTCAACTTTCAACAATTATTGACAGTTTTTTATAATTATTCTCCATTTTTTCAAAATTTTAACAAATTGACTATTTTTAACCATTTTTAAAAGTATTTAACAATTTTTGACAGCTTTTGACAATTTTTGACAGGTTCTGACAATTATTGACCATTTTTTACAATTTTTAAAAATTTTTGGCAATTTTTAATAATCATTGACCATTTTTGACAGTTTTTTATAATTATTGACAATTTTTTCAAAATTTTAACAATTTAACTATTTTTAACCATTTTTAAAGTATTTAACAATTTTTGACAGCTTTTGACAATTTTTGACAGGTTCTGACAATTATTGACCATTTTTTACAATTTTTAAAAAAATTTGGCAATTTTTAACAATTATTGACCATTTTTGACAGTTTTTTATAATTATTGACCATTTTTTCAATATTTTGACAATTTTTCAAAATTTTAACAATTATTGACCATTTTTGGCAGTTTCTGACAATTATTGACCATTATTGACAATTTTTCAAAATTTTGAGAATGATTGTACTTTTTGAAAAATATTTAACAATTTTTGACCATTTTTCAGAATATTTGCAATTATTGGCCATTTTTCAAAATTTTGACAGTTATTGAGCATTTTTTCAAAATGTTTGACCATTTTTGACAATTATTGACCAATTTCGACAATTATTGATCATTTTTGACAATTTCCCAAACATTTTGCCCATATTAGACTATTTTTCCAATTTTTAACAATTATTGACCATTTTTGACAGGTTCTGACAATTATTGACCATTTTTTACAATTTTTTAAAAATTTTGACAATTTTTAACAATTATTGACCATTTTGACAATTTTTCAAAAAAATTGACAATTTTTGACCATTTGTGACAGTTTTTTATAATTATTTACCATTTTTTCAAAATTTTGACAATTTTTGACCATTTTTCAAAATTTCAACAATTGTTGACTATTTTTGACCATTTTTTAAAATATTTAACAATTTTTGAGCATTTTTGAAGGGTTCTGACAATTATTGACCATTTTTGACAATTTTTAACAATTATTGACCATTTTTAACAGTTTTTCAAAAATTTTGACGATTTTTGACAATTTTTAATAATTTTTAACAATTTTTAACAATTTTTAACAATTTTTAACAATTTTTAACAATTTTTAACAATTTTTAACAATTTTTAACAATTTTTAACAATTTTTAACAATTTTTAACAATTTTTAACAATTTTTAACAATTTTTAACAATTTTTAACAATTTTTAACAATTTTTAACAATTTTTAACAATTTTTAACAATTTTTAACAATTTTTAACAATTTTTAACAATTTTTAACAATTTTTAACAATTTTTAACAATTTTTAACAATTTTTAACAATTTTTAACAATTTTTAACAATTTTTAACAATTTTTAACAATTTTTAACAATTTTTAACAATTTTTAACAATTTTTAACAATTTTTAACAATTTTTAACAATTTTTAACAATTTTTAACAATTTTTGACAGTTTTTTATAATTATTGACCATTTTTCAAAATTTTAACAATTTTTGACCATTTTACAGAATATTTAGAATTATTGGCCATTTTTTCAAAATTTTGACAATTGTTGAGCATTTTTTCGAAATTTTTGACAATTTTTGACCATTTTTGACAATTATTGATCATTTTTGACAATTTTTAACCATTATTGACCATTTTTTCAAAATTTTGACAATTTTTCACCATTTTTCAAAATTTTAACAATTATTGACCATTTTTGACAGTTTCTGACAATTATTGACGATTTTTCAAAAATTTTGACAATTATTGTACATTTTTCAAAATATCTAATAATTTTTGACCATTTTTTAAAATATTTAACAATTTTTGACAGTTTTTGAGTATTTTTGAAGGGTTCTGACAATTATTGACCATTTTTGACAATTTTTCAAAAATTTTGACAATTTTTAACAATTATTGACCATTTTTGACAGTTTTTTATAATTATTGACCATTTTTGACATTTTTTCAAAAATTTTGACAACCATTGATCATTTTTTCAAATATTTAACAATTTTTCAAAAATTTTTACAATTATTGTACATTTTTCAAAATATTTAACAATTTTTGACCATTTTTCAAAATTTCAACAATTATTGACCATTTTTCAAAATATTTAACAATTTTTGACAGTTTTTGAGCATTTTTGAAGGGTTCTGACAATTATTGACCATTTTGGACAATTTTTTATAATTATTGACCATTTTTTCAAAATTTTGAGAATTATTGACCATTTTTGACGATTTTTCAAAAATTTTGACAACCATTGGCCATTTTTTCAAATATTTAACAATTTTTGACCACTTTTGACAGTTATTGACAATTTTTGATTGGTTGTGACAATTATTGACCATTTTTGACAATTTTTCAAAAATTTTAACCATTTTTAAAAAAATTTGACAATTATTGACCATTTTTCTAAATTTTTGAAAATATTTGGCAATTATTAACCATTTTTCCAAATTTTTGACAATTTTTGACCATATTTCAAAATTTACCCTCCGCCTATAGATGTTTCACATCAAAAAAGTACACATGTATACAAAGTATACATATTATAGCTATGGTATGTAGAAAAAATGAATGGAAAGCGGGGATATGGGGAAAAATGCCAAGAAAGCGAAAATAATTTTAAAAAAATGCATGGAAAGTGAGGGTATGGGGAAAAATGCCTAGAAAGCAAAAATAATTAGAAAAAATGAATGGAAAGCGAGAGTATGGGGAAAATACCTAAAAAGCGAAAATATTGAGGAAAAGTGCATGGAAAGCGAGGGTATGTAGAAAAAATACAACGAGAGCAACAATATTTAGAAAAAATGGATGGAAAGCGAGGGTATGGGGAAACATGTTAAGAAAGCGAAAATATTTAGAAAAAATGCATAGCAAAGTAGAGTATGTAGAGAAAATGTAAAGAAAACGAGGGTAAGTGGAAAAAATGCTTCGAAATCAAAAATATTTAGAAAAAATGCATTGAAAGCGAGAGTATGGGGAAAATACCTAAAAAGCGAAAATATTGAGGAAAAGTGCATGGAAAGCGAGGGTATGTAGAAAAAATACAACGAGAGCAACAATATTTAGAAAAAATGGATGGAAAGCGAGGGTATGGGGAAAAATGTTAAGAAAGCGAAAATATTTAGAAAAAATGCATAGCAAAGTAGAGTATGTAGAGAAAATGTAAAGAAAACGAGGGTAAGTGGAAAAAATGCTTCGAAATCAAAAATATTTAGAAAAAATGCATTGAAAGCGAGAGTATGGGGAAAATACCTAAAAAGCGAAAATATTTAGGAAAAATGCATGGAAAGCAAGAGTATGGGGAAAATGCCTAAAAAGCGAAAATATTGAGGAAAAATGCATGGAAAGCGAGGGTATGTAGAAAAAATGCACGAGAGCAACAATATTTAGAAAAAATGGATGGAAAGCGAGGGTATGGGGAAAAATGTTAAGAAAGCGAAAATATTTAGAAAAAATTCATAGCAAACTAGAGTATGTAGAGAAAATGTAAAGAAAACGGGGTAAGTGGAAAAAATGCTTCGAAAGCAAAAATATTTAGAAAAAATGCATTGAAAGCGAGAGTATGGGGAAAATACCTAAAAAGCGAAAATATTGAGGAAAAATGCATGGAATGCGAGGGTATGTAGGAAAAATACAACGAAAGCAAAAATATTTAGAAAAAATGAATGGAAAGCGAAGGTATGGGGGAAAATGCCTAGAAATCAAAAATAATCAGAAAAAAATTAATGGAAAGTGAGAGTATGGGGAAAAATACCTAAAAAGCGAAAATATTTAGGAAAAATGCATGGAAAGCGAGAGTACATACTCAAAAATTGGTATCATGTTATTATTGTATATTAATGTATAGTAATTGTCAAAAATTAAATTGGTTTCGGACCATTTAAAAAAAATATTGTTTTGAATATACAATAATTAAAAAAAAACAAAAACAAAAAAATTTACAAACTACAATTGATTGCTAAAAGTTTCGAACTGATTGTCGAATTCAATTAGAAAACCAAGGTAGGAAATAATTATTACACAATTTCAAAATGAATTTAAATTAATAAATATTATTATTAGAAATAAATAATAAATCAATTTTTAGCTAGTTCAAAAATTTTTGGTATACACAGTGTTTTGTTAATTATAACCAGATTAAACGCCCTGTATAACCCGAAAATTTAGCGAGAGTATGGGGAAAATACCTAAAAAGCGAAAATATTGAGGAAAAATGCATGGAATGCGAGGGTATGTAGGAAAAATACAACGAAAGCAAAAATATTTAGAAAAAATGAATGGAAAGCGAAGGTATGGGGGAAAATGCCTAGAAATCAAAAATAATCAGAAAAAAATTAATGGAAAGTGAGAGTATGGGGAAAAATACCTAAAAAGCGAAAATATTTAGGAAAAATGCATGGAAAGCGAGAGTACATACTCAAAAATTGGTATCATGTTATTATTGTATATTAATGTATAGTAATTGTCAAAAATTAAATTGGTTTCGGACCATTTAAAAAAAATATTGTTTTGAATATACAATAATTAAAAAAAAACAAAAACAAAAAAATTTACAAACTACAATTGATTGCTAAAAGTTTCGAACTGATTGTCGAATTCAATTAGAAAACCAAGGTAGGAAATAATTATTACACAATTTCAAAATGAATTTAAATTAATAAATATTATTATTAGAAATAAATAATAAATCAATTTTTAGCTAGTTCAAAAATTTTTGGTATACACAGTGTTTTGTTAATTATAACCAGATTAAACGCCCTGTATAACCCGAAAATTTGATTTACTTTTCCATAATTTATAACTTCCTCCATTGATATTATCTTCGTACGAAAATGAGTTTAACCTACTTTATTTTTTTTTTTGGAAACGCTTTTCCCGTCACGGCATCTTGACCAATAGGCGAAATGACAAACTTAATGGGAAAAGAAGGGTTGTTCACCTTCGGAATGTTTGAAATGCTGTTGCCATAGAAGCGCCATTGATCAAATACTGGATGAACATTTCCCGCATGGTCGCGGTTTTTCTTTTCACAATAATTTCAGATGAGTCGGTGACTAACTAACAATCGTGGAGTGTTTCTAGTGTCATTTAATTTTATTTTTTTGGGGGGAAAATAATCAGTACTGAAAGACACAAGGTAAGATTTTGATATTTAACTTAATTAAAAAGAGTAAGAATATAAAAAAATGTCTTTCTATGCTTTCGATTAATGTAAATAATGATAAAAAAGTTTTTAGAAACAACTACTTCTAAGGCTTTTCTTATTTTTGGCTAACAATTTGGATATTTTGAAGGTGAAGTTCGTTTAAGCAACAAACAAATCAATTAATCAAGTTCACCAATTTTTCACCCTGGCCACTATTGATGTCGTTAACCCCGACGAAAATGAATTTTTAATTGAAAATAGAATGACGAGACCAAAATTTTCCATCAATGAAATAAACGAAAGTTAACGATCTTAATAAAACCAAACCTTTTGAGCACGTTAAAAGTTTGCTACTTCGCGGTATTTATTATTTATATAACTCTGATGAGGGCAGGAGGAATGTCGAAATATTCGAGTTATTTCCATTATAATTATGTAACGAATGACACGAAAAGATAAAAAAAAACTGCACTGTATAATTTATGGATTTCGAATAAACTCAACTATGACCTAGAAGTTATGAATAAATCTTGGTGTGTTACGTAAATAATAATGAGTTGATTTCGTGCGGGAAACAATAAATAATTTCTTTTGTTATCGATTTTGTTTACAGTGGTGGGATTTATAGTTAGAGGTAGTAAAAAAAAACGTGGATAGATTTTTTTGGTATTCTTGTTTTAGCTTTCGTTTTGGTGAATATTTTGAAACGTCTGTGCCAAATTTAGTTTAAAATGTCGTCAACAACTTATGACTCTACGCTTTCTTTGGTAGAAAGAAAGAAGTTGCAATGGGCCAAAGAAAAGGGTAAAATGAAAACCGTTTTAAATAAAATAAAAAGGGAATATTTTTAGGTGTATATTTTTCAGAAGAGCTCGCTGCTTTAAACAAACATTGGATTATATCGGAAGAAAATTGTACGCCAATAGAAAGGTAGACAAATTAATTTTATTTTTAAACGGGACAGCCTGTATAGTTTTTTATTATTTGTGTTAAATCGTAGAATGTATTTAGTTTAACTTTAAATTTATACGTAAAAATTTGTAAAATCATTTGATTATTTAAATTGGATATACAGGGTGTCTCAAATTAATGAAAAAATATTTATTTAAAAAAATAATTAAAAACAAATCACTTGATAAGTGAAATTTTATGTACAGTGTCTTAAATAAATTTTAAAAAAATTATCTTTCAAAGGGATGCATGAAACATCATTTGATAATTTAAATTTGATGTACAGGATGTCTCAAATTGATAAAAAAAATTAATTCTAAAAACAATTCAAGAGAAATCACTTGGTAATCGAAATTTTATGTACAGAGTGTTATAAATTAGTAAAAAAATATTTATATCTCAAAAAAACTCAAGAAAAATTACTTGGTAAATGAAATATGATGTATAGAGTGTCTCAAATTATAAAAAAAATGTATGAGCCGTCACGGGAAGCCTGGCAGATGTGAAACGTCGAAATTGTTTTGTGTATAAAAGAAGAGATTAAAAATGAGATATGGAAGAGAGAGGGAAATGGGAGGGAAAGATGGGAGAGAGAGAAAGAAAGTTTATTGCGTGTGATTACAATCATTATTTTAAATTGTCAGAATCTAAGACTGATTCGGTAAGGTTCGCGACCCTCGGAATATTGTAAGACTTTTTTTGTATTAGACCATTTTTCAAAAATTTTGACAATTTTCAACAATTATTAACCATTTTGACAGATTTTTAAAATTATTCACCATTTTTCAAAATTTTAACAAATATCGACTATTATCTACCATTTTTTTAAATATTTAACAATTTTTCACCATTTTTGACAATTTTATACCATTTTTGACAGGTTCTGACAATTATTGACCATTTTTGACAATTACTAACCAATTTTGACAGTTTTGACAATTATTGACCATTTTTGACAATTTTTCAAAAATTTTGACCATTTTTTCAAAATTTTAACAATTATTGACTATTTTTGACCATTTTTCAAAAATTTTGACAATTTTTAACAATTATTGACCATTTTTTATAATTATTGACCATTTTTTCAAAATTTTTACAAATATTGACCATTTTTCAAAATTTTAGACAATTTTTCAAAAATTTCAGCATATTTGGCAATTATTGACCATTTTTCCAAATTTTTGACAAAATTTGACCATATTTCAGAATTTTTGACAATTTTTGAAAATACTTGGCAATTATTAACCATTTTTTCAAAATTTTGACAATTTTTGATAGTTTTTGACAATTATTGACCATTCTTTCAAAATTTTTGCAAATATTGACCATTTTTCGAAAATTTTGATAATCATTGACCATTTTTTTAAATATTTAACAATTTTTGACCATTTTTCAAAATTTTGACAATTTTAGACCATTTTTGACAATATTTGATAATTTTTGATTGGTTCTGACAATTATTGACCATTTTTGACAATTTTCCAAAAATTTTAAAGCGTTCTCAAAATTTTTGACAATTTTTCAAAAATTTCAACTTATTTGGCAATTATTGACCATTTTCCCAAATTTTTGACAATTTTTCAAAAATGTTTACAATTATTGTACATTTTTCAAAATATTTAACAATGTTTGACCATTTTTCAAAATTTTATCATTTATTGACTATTTTTGTACATTTTTTTAAATATTTAACAATTTGACAGTTTTTGACAATTTTTGAACATTTTTGACAATTTTTAACAATTATTGACCATTTTTGACAGTTTGTTATAATCATTGACCATTTCTTCAAAATTTTTGACCATTTTTCAAAATTTTAACAATTATTGACAATTTTTCAAAAATTTTGACAATCATTAACCATTTTTTAAATATTTAACAATTTTTGACAGTTTTTGATTGGTTTTGACAATTATTGACCGTCTTTGACAATAATTGACCATTATTGACAATTTTTGAAAAATATTGACCATTTTTGACCATATTTCAAAATTTTTGAGAATATTTGGCAATTATTAACCATTTTTCCAAATCTTTGACAATTTTTGACCATATTTCAGAATTTTTGACAATTTTTGAAAATATTTGGCAAATATTAATCATTTTTTTTAATATTTAACAATTTTTGATCCTTTTTGACAGTTTTTGACGATTTTTGATTGGTTTTGACAATTATTGACCGTCTTTGACAATTATTGACCATTATTGACAATTTTTCAAAAATATTAATTAATTAATATTCAAAATTTTTGACAATTATCGACCATTTTTTCAAAATTTTTACAAATATCGACCATTTTTGACAATTATTGACCATTTTTCCAAATTTTATGACCATATTTCAAAATTTTTGACAATTTTTGAAAATATTTGGCAATTATTAACCATTTTTTTCAAAATTTTGACAATTTTTGAAAAATTTTAACAATTATTGACCATATTTCAAAATTTTTCAAAATTTTGACAATTTTTGATAGTTTTTGACAATTATTGACCATTTTTTCAAAATTTTTGCAAATATTGACCATTTTTCGAAAATTTTGATAATCATTGACCATTTTTTTAAATATTTAACAATTTTTGACCATTTTTCAAAATTTTAGGCCATTTTTGACAATATCTGATAATTTTTGATTGGTTCTGACAATTATTGACCGTCTTTGACAATTATTGACCATTTTTGACAATTTTCCAAAAATTTTAACGAGTTTTCAAAATTTTTGACAATTATTGACCATTTTTCCTAATTTTTGAAAATATTTGGCAATTATTAACCATTTTTTCAAAATTTTGACAGTTTTTGAAAAATATTTTAAAACCACATTTTAAAATTTTTGACAATTTTTCAAAAATTTTAACATATTTGGCAATTATTGACCATTTTCCCAAATTTTTGACCATATTTCAGAATTTCTGACAATTTTTGAAAATATTTGGCAATTATTAACCATTTTTTGAAAATTTTGACAATTATTGACCATTTTTCAAAATTTTGACAATGTTTGAGGATTATTGAACATTTTCCAAAATTTTAACAATTATTGACCTTTTTTGACAATTATCGACCATTTTTGACCATTTTGACCATTTTTCGAAATTTTGACAATGTTTGACCATTTTTCAAAATTATAGACCATTTTTGACAATTATTGACCACTTTTGAAGTTTTGATTGACCATTTTTAAAAATTTTTACAATTGTGGACCATTTTTGACAATTATTGACCATTTATGACAATTATTGACCATTTTTCCTAATTTTTGAAAATTATTGACCATTTCTGACAATTATTGACCACTTTTCCTAATTTTTTTACAATTTTTGAAAATATTTGGCAATTATTAACCATTTTTTCAAAATTTTGACCATTTTTGATAGTTTTTGACAATTATTGACCATTTTTGACAATTTTTCACTTTATAATTGAAATTTTATATCTTAAAGTAATAAAAAGGTATTTATTTTTCAAAGGTTTTTAAGAAAATCATTTGATGATCCAAATTTGATGTACAGAGTGTCACAAATTATCAAAAAAATATTTATTACTCAAAAAAAATCACTTGATAATTGAAATTTTATGTAATAAAGTAATAAAAAGTTATTTATTTTTCAAAGGAATTCAAGACAAACAAAAAGAAGAAGTAGCTTACCTCCATTATATAAAAACCAATACAATTCCTGTGATAAATTCGATAGAGACAAAGAGATCGGCGGTGAAACATCCGGATACGGAAGTGACAATCCGAATCAATCACCTGATTATATTCAAACATGGAATAACCAATCAGGGTACGAATCTTCTTCTAGTAGAGACGATAGAATGAAATGGGGTGACAAAGGAGTAGGGGTGGGTAAATTTTGGCAATCTAAAGAAGAATCCTTGGAAAAAACTGATTTAAACGAACCCCCAAATTGGGTAAAACGGGGATTAAAAGGAGAAGAGATCATTATTAATAATACTTCTCCGGCAGAATCGCCGGAGCAAAGATTCGAAGAAGATCGACCTCAAACCGGTTCAAGTTTTTCACAAAATCGGTAAGAATTTTTTGTAATTTTTTTTTCAAATTAATTTTCCGAATTTCTTTTTTAGAAACACTTATTTGAGAGGACAAAATATCCCGATAGATTCAGTGGAATTAGCAGAGCGTGAGCGTCGTAGACAACTGGCTTTAGCACACCAAGAAGCGATACGTCAACAATTACAAGAAAGAGAAAGAAAACGACGGGAAGAAAAAGAACGTAAAATCAAAGAAGAATACGAAGAAGAACAGCGAATAGAACGCGAACAAGAAATAGAGAGAAAAAGAAAAGAGCAAGAATACAAATTATTACAAGAAAAGTTGGAAAGAGAGAGGAAGAGGAAAGAAGCCATAGAAGAAGCGATAGAATTAGCACAAAAGGAAGCTTTGTTAGCGAAAACGAGAAAAAATAAACTAAACAATGCAGAGAAGAATAAATTCATAGAAAATCCGAAAGATATAAATGTAGAAAATAACGTGGAAGTGATGGAAAAGAAAAACAATAAGACGGATAATGATATAAATAACAATTTGGAAATTAGAGGTAAAAGTATTATTTCACCGAGACAATGTATCGAAACGAAGGAAACATCTCCACGAAGAAAAGAAATTGCGGAAACTCCAAACTTTTCTACAATAGACAACAATTTAACCCTAGTAATTCCGGCTACAATTGAAAATTTCCAAAACGTTCACTACGCTTTATTGATACCGGCAACACCGCAACAAGAAATTATTCCAGCTCGTACGGAAAACAGAATTTTAACTCCGACGCAATTCAGAGAAAAAACCAACAAAACACTCTCGGACAGCAGTACCCAAACGGAAGAATCGATTTTCGTTCGAACGGAAGAATCGATTTTCGTTCGAACGGAATCGTCTTGCGAAAAAATCGAAAATCGAAGCAGAAAAGAAAGACGCAGCAGAAGCGAAAGCTTAGAAGAAAGACCGAAATGGGGGGTGAACGTACCCCCGACTAGATACGTGAAACAGAGCGAAAAAGACCCTCTGTATCAACGAAGAAAATTGCGAAAAAATATAAAAGAAATCAAAAATTACGACGATAAAAATTCGAGCGACGAAAGTCGAACGACTTCACCGCGTATATACAGAAAGAAAGGAAGCATCGAAAAGAGATATTCGAGAAATAATAATTATTGGAGAAAGGACGAAATGTTAACCGGAAACGTTAGGATGTATCAAACGGAAGTCGTTCCACTGGAGTCCGATAAAGATCACATTTATTACAAACGTCACGATTGCTGTTGTTTTTGTAGATGTAGCAGACACGGATGTTCGGAGGGGAGTTTGAAAGTTGATATTTTAAAAATCGAACATAATTCTCCGCGCAAAAATGAAATTGAAGAGACGGAAAAATTACCGGATTTAAATACGTCGGATAAATTAACTAGTTTACATAACGGTTTATTGATAAAACAAGAACAATGGGATAACGCTACGTTGCCAACTCCTCCGGTGTCGACTAGTTAAATTTAAAAAAATGAAAATTATTCGATTAAAAATTCGATAAATACAGGAGGAGGATTTCAATTCGACAGTAACGAACGCTGTACTATTACCGCTGAATCCTTTCTAAATATAGACTCAAAATATCCATAACTTTCCCAAAAAACTGTCAAATTAACTCTGGAAGTGATCTATAATTTCATCCTCTGTCACATACTAAGACAAAATAGTTATTTGTGTATTTAGAGCGTAAAGTAACAAATACGCTCGAAATACACACAAAATTTTATCTACAGTCGACCTTTTAATAATTAAAACATTAGGTTATAATAGGAGTGCTAGAATAATCGTCATTTTCGCTATTCATCATGATTAAACTTAAAAAGAACTACTGACTAGAGTTGTTGAAAAATAATCGATTTTTAGTAAATCGATTATTTTCTTATAATCGATTTTGATAGTAATATTAATCGATTTTTAGTAAATCGATTTTTGGAAGCTCGCATTATTAAAATTTTTGACAATGATTGACAGTTTTTGACAATTATCGACAATTACTGACCATTTTTCAAAATTGTCGACCATTTTTGACAGTTTTATACAATTATTGACCATTTTTCAAAAATTTTGACTATTAATAACCATTTTTGACAATTATTGGCCATTTTTCAAAATTATAGACCATTTTTAACAGTTTTAGACAATAATTGACCATTTTTAACAGTTTTAGACAATAATTGACCATTTTTCAAAATTTTGACAATTATCTATTGACCTTTTTTGACCTTTTTTTCAAAATTATTGTCCATTTTTGACAGTTGTTGACAGTTATTGACCATTTTTCAAAATTGTCGGCCATTGTTGACAGTTTTATACAATTATTGACCATTTTTCAAAAATTTTGACTATTAATAACCATTTTTGACAGTTTTTGGCAATTATTGGCCATTTTTCAAAATTTTGACAATTATCTATTGACCTTTTTTGACCATTTTTCAAAATTATTGTCCATTTTTGACAGTTGTTGACAGTTATTGACCATTTTTCAAAATTGTCGACCATTTTTGACAGTTTTATACAATTATTGACCATTTTTCAAAAATTTTGACTATTAATAACCATTTTTGACAGTTTTTGACAATTATTGGCCATTTTTCAAAATTATAGACCATTTTTAGCAGTTTTAGACAATAATTGACCATTTTTCAAAATTTTGACAATTATCTATTGACCTTTTTTGACCATTTTTCAAAATTATTGTCCATTTTTGACAGTTGTTGACAATTATTGACCATTTTGCAAAATTGTCGACCATTTTTGACAGTTTTATACAATTATTGACCATTTTTCAAAAATTTTGACTATTAATAACCATTTTTGACAGTTTTTGGCAATTATTGGCCATTTTTCAAAATTTTGACAATTATCTATTGACCTTTTTTGACCATTTTTCAAAATTATTGTCCATTTTTGACAGTTGTTGACAGTTATTGACCATTTTTCAAAATTGTCGACCATTCTTGACAGTTTTATACAATTATTGACCATTTTTCAAAATTATAGACCATTTTTAACAGTTTTAGACAATAAATGACCATTTTTCAAAATTATTGTCCATTTTTGACAGTTGTTGACAGTTATTGACCATTTTTCAAAATTGTCGACCATTTTTGACAGTTTTATACAATTATTGACCATTTTTCAAAAATTTTGACTATTAATAACCATTTTTGACAGTTTTTGACAATTATTGGCCATTTTTCAAAATTATAGACCATTTTTAGCAGTTTTAGACAATAATTGACCATTTTTCAAAATTTTGACAATTATCTATTGACCTTTTTGACCATTTTTCAAAATTATTGTCCATTTTTGACAGTTGTTGACAATTATTGACCATTTTGCAAAATTGTCGACCATTTTTGACAGTTTTATACAATTATTGACCATTTTTCAAAAAATTTGACTATTAATAACCATTTTTGACAGTTTTTGACAATTATTGGCCATTTTTCAAAATTATAGACCATTTTTAACAGTTTTAGACAATAATTGACCATTTTTCAAAATTTTGACAATTATCTCTTGACCTTTTTTGACCATTTCTCAAAATTATTGACCATTTTTCAAAATTATTGACCGTTTCTGACAGTTTGTGATAATTATTAACAGTTTTTGACAATTATCGACCATTTTGCAAAATTTTCGACAACTATTGACCATTTTTGACCATTTTTGACAATTATTGATCATTTTTGACAATTTTTCAAAATTTTTGAGTTTTTCAGAAGATGTGACAATTTTTGACAAAGTTGATACGTTGTTTTGAAATAAATGTATATTTTTAACATTTTGACAAAAATCGCACAATGGTGTGTTACCGATTGTAAAACTATCGAAAATTATCGATAATAATCGATAGTAAAAATAGCACTATCGATAGTCGGGACTATCGATAGTTCTCCATTCCTATACATGAGCTGATGCATCCACAGGCACCGGAGCAGGCAATCCCTTTCAAAATTATTGACCATTTTTGATAATTATTGACAATTATGGACCATTTTTCCAAATTATTGACCATATTTCAAAATTTTTGAAAATTTTTCAAAAATTTTAACATATTTGGCAATTATTGACCATTTTTCCAAATTTTTGACAATTTTTAAAAATAATTGTCCATTTTTGACAGTTTTTGACCATCTTTGATAGTTTTTGACAATTATTGGACATTTTTGACAATTTTCAAAAATTTTTGATTATTTTTAATAGTTTTTGACAATTATTGACCATTTTTAAAAAATTTTTACCTTTTTCAAAATTTTTGACTACTTACCATTTTTGACCATTTTTCAAAATTTTAACAATTATTGACAGTTTTTGACCATTTTTGACAAAAATTGTCCATTTTTAACAGTTGATCATATTTCAAAATTTGACAATTTTCATATACTTTGATTTGATTTTTAATCTGATAAATAGTTAATGAATGAATCTCTTAGGTTTATTATCGGAATATGAAAAGCATGTACTTTTTAAATAATACAAAAAAATCGATTTATTTTTTATTAAAATCGATTTTTGACAAATCGATTAATTTTGAATAAAGAAAAATTATTTTTGCTTCGCCGAACCAACTTTATCCAGTTTCTTCATGTACACATTTCAATGCGAAATAGTAAGTACTAACCGTGCTCGACTCTGCTTCACTGTAATTATCGCACCAGAGGCGTTCCACTACATTGCTGGGTCGACGAAATGATTAAAAATTTTAAATTCATGTTGATATCTCAAAAAGGCTTAACTTTGGGTATAGGAAAGTGAACATGCACTTGTTTTTGGCCATTTTGAATAAAAGTGGGAAAAAAATGAGATCACTTTTTACGAACCCTGTATACAAAAAAGAAGTTTTCGACATGTCAAAAAGCGAGATATTTTTTTCTGGATAAGTTTTTTCTTCTTCTTTTTATTTATTTATAAATATGTACCGGGAGTTTGCTTAAGAGATATATTTTCTGAGATACAGCAGCTCACCTCTCTTAATAAAATTTAACTGTCACTTCCTTTGCACAGATTCAGCGGAAAATAGACCAGCTTTCTTGAAGTTGTCATTTTTCTGAAAATTATTTATCTACCTCCCTCTATATATTGAAAAAAAAACAGAATCGAAAGCGTAGACAGACAAAAAAGCTTAATTATATTTTTTTACAAAAATATTTATTCAAGCAATTTCGAATAAATGGCGAAACTTGACGATTTTCTAACGAAGAAAAAAGAATCGGTTCCGATTTTGGATATGTCAAAAACGGTGGTTAATTCCAAAGAAGAATTCAGAAGATTATTGGAAAAAGTACCCGACTTTAAAATTAAACCGGAAAAAATTCCACCGGAAACAATTAAAATCAAAGAAAAAAATTTCAAATTCAAAACTGCCAAACACGAAGCTAGACATAGTAAGGAGAAATATGCCTTTATGGATCCTTTACCTGCCGAAATGACTAATTTAAAATTGGAAGATTTGGCGGCCGTTTCTATCGATTGGAAAATGCTAACAGATCTTCGACCGAAAAGCAAAATAGAAGAAAATTATTTTTCAAGGTAAACTTTTCCAAACTAATTAGGGAGCCGTTCTTGAAATACGTCACGCTAAAATTTGCTTTTTTTGACCCCCTATTGTCACACTTTCTGTGACCCCCCTATAAATATTTCGTCACAAGTAACATTTTTTGATGAACGGCGAATGTCACGTTGCCGTAGACCCCCCGTCCCCCCTTGTCACACTCAGCATATTCCGTAAAATATTATTTTTTGCAAATGATTTCCTTCAAATTCGAGAACATTCGAGAATATTCGAGAACACTCTACCTAGATGAGTATATTTTTTCAAAATAGTCGTGTTTTTACAATTTAATTATAAAAATAACAAGTTTCACGAAAGATTTTTGAAATTTTCAAGGTTGATTGAAATTGGGAAGCTGCAAAATAAAAGCAGAGCACAAGAAAGGCGACAACTTCAAATGGATCCGCAAATTCGTAAGAGTAAAAATAAATCGGGAGTCGTGGAAATGAGGGTGGTGTCCTGTATGGATTGCGGAGAGGATTTTTGCAACGGTTGGTTTTAATAAATAACAAAGTATTAAATCTGTTGGTTGATTTTATTGGATATATTGTAGGTAGAAGTTGTTGTAAGTATGGATATGATTCCAAAATTATCGACCATTCTTAACAGTTTTAGACAATAATTGACCATTTTTTAAAATTTTGACAATTATCTATTGACCTTTTTTGACCATTTTTCAAAATTATTGTCCATTTTTGACAGTTGTTGACAGTTATTGACCATTTTTCAAAATTATTGTCCATTTTTGACAGTTGTTGACAGTTATTGACCATTTTTCAAAATTGTCGACCATTTTTGACAGTTTTATACAATTATTGACCATTTTTCAAAAATTTTGACTATTAATAACCATATTTGACAGTTTTTGACAATTATTGGCCATTTTTCAAAATTATAGACCATTTTTAACAGTTTTAGACAATAATTGACCATTTTTCAAAACTTTGACAATTATCTATTGACCTTTTTTGACCATTTTTCAAAATTATTGTCCATTTTTGACAGGTGTTGACAGTTATTGACCATTTTTGACAGTTTTATACAATTATTGACCATTTTTCAAAAATTTTGACTATTAATAACCATTTTTGACAGTTTTTGACAATTATTGGCCATTTTTCAAAATTATAGACCATTTTTAACAGTTTTAGACAATAATTGACCATTTTTCAAAATTTTGACAATTATCTATTGACCTTTTTTGACCATTTTTCAAAATTATCGTCCATTTTTGACAGTTATTGACCATTTTTCAAAATTGTCGACCATTTTTGACAGTTTTATACAATTATTGACCATTTTTCAAAAATTTTCACTATTAATAACCATTTTTGACAGTTTTTGACAATTATTGGCCAATTTTCAAAATTATAGACCATTTTTAACAGTTTTAGACAATTGACCATTTTTCAAAATTTTGACAATTATCTCTTTACCTTTTTTGACCATTTCTCAAGATTATTGACCATTTTTCAAAATTTTGACAATTATCTATTGACCTTTTTTGACCATTTTTCAAAATTATTGTCCATTTTTGACAGGTGTTGACAGTTATTGACCATTTTTGACAGTTTTATACAATTATTGACCATTTTTCAAAAATTTTGACTATTAATAACCATTTTTGACAGTTTTTGACAATTATTGGCCATTTTTCAAAATTATAGACCATTTTTAACAGTTTTAGACAATAATTGACCATTTTTCAAAATTTTGACAATTATCTATTGACCTTTTTTGACCATTTTTCAAAATTATCGTCCATTTTTGACAGTTATTGACCATTTTTCAAAATTGTCGACCATTTTTGACAGTTTTATACAATTATTGACCATTTTTCAAAAATTTTCACTATTAATAACCATTTTTGACAGTTTTTGACAATTATTGGCCAATTTTCAAAATTATAGACCATTTTTAACAGTTTTAGACAATTGACCATTTTTCAAAATTTTGACAATTATCTCTTTACCTTTTTTGACCATTTCTCAAGATTATTGACCATTTTTCAAAATTATTAACCGTTTCTGACAGTTTGTGATAATTATTAACAGTTTTTGACAATTATCGACCATTTTGCAAAATTTTCGACAACTATTGACCATTTTGACCATTTTTGACAATTATTGATCATTTTTGACAATTTTTCAAAATTTTGAGTTTTTCAGAATATGTGACAATTTTTGACAAAGTTGATACGTTGTTTTGAAATAAATGTATATTTTTAACATTTTGACAAAAATCGCATAATGGTGTTACCGATTGTAAAACTATCGAAAATTATCGATAGTAAAAATAGCACTATCGATAGTCGGGACTATCGATAGTTCTCCATTCCTATACATGAGCTGGTGCATCCACAGGCACCGGAGCAGGCAATCCCTTTCAAAATTATTGACCATTTTCCCAAATTTTTGACCATTTTTTAAAATGATGACAATTTTTAACCATTTTTGACAATAATTGTCCATTTTTAACAATAATTGACAATTTTTAACCATTTTTGGTTGTTTTTGACCATTTTTGACAATTTTTCAAAATTTTAGACCATTTTTCAAAATTATTGACCATTTTTGATAATTATTTGACAATTATGGACCATTTTTCCAAATTTTTGACAATTATTGACCATATTTCAAAAACTTCAACTATTTTTCAAAATTTTGACAATTTTTAAAAATAATTGTCCATTTTTGACAGTTTTTGACCATCTTTGATAGTTTTTGACAATTATTGGACATTTTTGACAATTTTCAAAAGTTTTTGATCATTTTTAATAGTTTTTGACAATTATTGACCATTTTTAAAAAATTTTGACCTTTTTCAAAATTTTTAAAAAATTTTTGACTACTGACCATTTTTGACCATTTTTCAAATTTTTTTAAAAATCTGACAATTATCGACCATTTTTCAAAATTTTAACAATTATTGACAGTTTTTGACCATTTTTGATAAAAATTGTCCATTTTTAACAGTTTTTGACAATAATTGACAATTATTGATCATATTTCAAAATTTTACAATTTTCATATCATTTGATTTGATTTTTAATCTGATAAATTGTTAATGAATGAATCTCTTAGGTTTATTATCGGAATATGAAAAGCATGTACTTTTTAAAATAATACAAAAAAAATCGATTTGTCTTTTATTTAAATCGATTTTTTACAAATCGATTAATTTTGAATAAAGAAAAATCATTTTTGCTCCACCGAACCAACTTCATCCTCAGTTTCTTCATGTACACATTTCAATGCGAAATAGTAAGTACTAACCGCGCTCGACTCTGCTTCACTGTAATTATCGCACCAGAGGCGTTCCACTACATTGCTGGGTCGACGAAATGATTAAAAATTTTAAATTCATGTTGATATCTCAAAAAGGCTTAACTTTGGGTATAGGAAAGTGAACATGCACTTATTTTTGGCCATTTTGAATAAAAGTATTAAATCTGTTGGTTGCTTTTATTGGATATATTGTAGGTAGAAGTTGTTGTAAGTATGGATATGATTCGTTTGCTAGACTGCCGGAACTACCGAAGGAAGCAGAAAAAGTAGTTTCTCCTAGTTCCGGTGCTATACCGAAAAGAAAAATTAAAACGAGGACTAGATCGAAGAGTAAGCCTAGAAGACGGGATAAATCGAAGTCGCCCAAAAAGGAAGGGTCTAGGTCGAGGAAAAAATGATGGTTTTTGATAAATATTGTGATTTTGAATAAAAAAGTATTAATTAAATGTTGTTTCATCTCTTTATTGAAAAAACAAAAAAAAATGTTCATTTAAATTCAATAAGAAAAGTTTATAAACAAAATAAACGAAAGGATATTTCAAACATTCAATCGCCTTGGATCTTCCAGCCTCAAGAAAGAAACACCTTCTTGAACAGAAGTAACATCTTGCGGCGTTAAAAAAACAAACTGCAATTCAGGTTTCGATTTTGCATGATGCAATAAAATATCAATAACTTTAGTGCGATTCAATTTATCCATATAAACATCGAATTCGTCGAGAAAATAAAACGGTAATTCCATACATTGCCACAGAGCGTACAAAAACGCAACGGTGGAAAAGGATCTTTCGCCGCCGGATAAATTCGACGTTGTCGTATGTCCTTGAGAACCGTGTTGGGGTATAACGATCAATTCTAATTTCTTATCCGCTATATTTATCTCCAAAGTACCTTTAAATTGTCGATATTCTAAGATTTTCTGAAATGAATATTTCATGTAAGTAACGAAATACCTTTCGGTGAGTTTGTAGTGACGGTTTCTTTTTTCCATTGCTAAAGTAAGTTCGGTAATGTCGTTTTGTAGACTTTTCATTATGTCGGCGGATTTTTGGAATTTCGCCGTTAGTTCTTGGTATTTTTCTAAAATGTCATTGACGTCCTCTGTATCGGTTTCAATTCTGGATATTTTATTTTTTACTTCGTTTATTTCGTTGGTAATAGCGGGCACTCTACGTAAATCTGCTAAGCGTTCCCCCACAGATTGTGCTTCATCCTCGCATCTTTTCAAATCGTTTTGTTTGATAGCTACTTGGGCTCTTGCTTCGTTCACTTTCATTTCGAATTCTTTTATCCTTCTTTTATCGAACTCTTCACTGGTAGACATTTCTTGTCTTTTTATTTGGTTTTCCTGAATCTCTTGGTTCAAACTTTGTATTCTCACTTCTAAATGTTTAATAGAATCGCTCAATTTCGATAAATCAGTTTCTTTTTCGCCAATTACCGACCTAATTTCTTTAATTTCTTCATTCACTTGCTCTAGATCTGCCGTTTTATTATTCACCATCCTTTTGCACTCTTCCAATTCTTTTTCTAAAAACTGTACGTTCTGCACTTCCGGTTCCGCTGATGCGTTCAGCTCCTCCAACTGCTTCCTCAACTGGGCTCTAGCTAGATTAACCTTCTTCACTTTATCTTCTAATTGTTGTCTCCTGTTTATCTAAAATACAAAATACCATCAAAAAAATCAATTTTCACTTTGAAAAACAAATTACCTGCTCCTTCATACTGTTCCTAAATTCTTCCAACTGATTCACCACAGACTGTTTTTTCCTTCTAAATCCCTCGATATTCTCCTGAAGCTGTACCATATGATCTTTGATATCGACTTGTAAATATTGCGCTCTGTGATAAGACGAAGCATAAGTTCTATAATTAGGATCGGGGTAATATTTATCCCCTTTAATTGTGATTCCTTGATGGCAATGCCTGGGTACTAGCTTTCTATCAGATAATAATTCTTGAGCTCTTACATCCGAAGGAATTAATAGAATATTTTCAGGACCACAGTTATCTACGATACAATTAGAAACTATTATATCTTGGATTTCTATTGCGTTATATACGCTTTTACAATCTTTCGGTTCGTAAACTAAGTTTCTGGTAACGTCATGTTTACGAAAAATGAATTTGGAAGTTATTATTTGTGGATGTGATCCTGATCCGAGAACTTTATTAAATATATCTCTTAAAAGTTGGTTATCTTTCTTATTATCCACTGCAAATGCGCGTAAGAGCCCTGGTCCTATGTACCCTAAAAATTATTTTTTAATTAAATAAAGAACAAACAAGTAACACTATAAATATGTATGTACCTTCCACGGCTACTGTCCATTTTTTATCCTTGATTTTTATATAGGAACCTAAAGGACCTCTGGGTTCTTGTTGAAATTTATTTGCATACTGAGAAATCATTTGTTTAATTCTTGGCATGTCTCTTCCGTATAATAATAATTCATTTCCAGATTCTGCATTTAGGGCATTCAAATTGTTTCTTTCGTTATTTATGTTCTGGTCAATTTGTGAAATTTCTTGTCTTAAATTTTTTTCTTCGGCTTCTTTGTGAGATAAATCACCTCTAATTTGGAATAGATCATTTTTGGATGCTTCCAAGTGGTCGTCCAAGCCTTTTAATTTATTTTGTAGCGCCGCTAGATTTTGTATTCTTTCTACTTTCTGCTGTTCTACTTTGGACATATTTTCTGTTGTTGTAGCAATGTCTTGTTTTAACGAATCAATATCGGATGTTTTATTTTGTATAGATGTCATAATTTGCTGTTTTTCTCTCTTTTTAGAAGCAACGTTTCTCCTCAATTCGTCTATTTGAGCTTGTAAATCTAGTTGTGGTCTTTTCTGTACTTCTTTTTGTTCTTTTATTTCCAACAGTTGTTGCTCCAACGATTGAAGCTTGTTCTTAAACTCATTTAAATTATCAATTCTTTTATCAGAATTAATTTTGAAATTGTTCAATTTACTTTCCACATTGTTAAGAATTTTGTTACTTCCTTCTAATTCATCTTCAACATCTCTAACTTTAGACCAAACAAGTTCTCTCTGTAACAATAACTTTTTATCTTTAAGAGACATAATAGATTTATGATTTTCCATTTTCACTTTCAACCGTTTTATCTCCTCCTGCAATTTACGAAAGTTCTCATTTTTATCATTCATTATTCTAAGTGAATCTTTTTTATTGGTTTGTATCTTTTTATATTCTACATCGAGGCTTTCTAGTTTGGTTGCTTTCATGAACAATGAAAATTTATTCTTGGGATCGTTACTGCTTAAAAAATTTCTTGATGTGTCTTGGTTTAATATACATATGGGATTGTCAACTTGAATATTCAAATTTAATGTGATATTGTGTACTTCTTTGCATTGGGTTGATATTATTTCACCTCTTTCCGACTTCACTCTATAAGAACCTCCTCCATTCGCATTTAAATTACGAATAATATAAATGCAATTTCCATAAACACTCGGTTTATAAGCCATAGGTCCTTCATTACAAAGTTCTATTTCGATAGTAGCAGAAGGTTTACCTGCTTTAACGAATCCTTTTACACTGGTACCTCTGTTTGTAAGAGTTGCCTTACCTCCTAGGCCAATTATCAAAGCTGTTAAAATTGCGCTTTTCCCGCTCCCATTTTTTCCTACTATAAAGCTGATATTTTTCTCAAAATTCACTTCTAGTAGTGAATGACACATAAAATTTCTTAAAGTCATACAATTCACAGTTCCTGCACGTTTTTGATTATTATTTTCCACAGTTTTAGATTTTTTCGGTGCAACATTTTTACTATCTCCTGGAATCTGACTAAAAGGTTTTCGTTTTCTAGATGACATGTTGGTTTAGTTGAGCAAAATAAAACCTTTGTCTATTGAATTTTCATTCAAACATATAACAAATAATGCAAGTGATAATCAGAGATAATATCTACTATATATATAATATGTAATAATGCAAAAATGCAGTTTCAAAATTAGAGCTGTAGAGCTGTCAAAAACTTCTTATACATAGAGAAATAATATACAATGAGAGTTGTCGTTGCCGTAGTAACCGTTGGCATCGCGTTGATCGCAGCGCACCAGGAAGATGTGTCGGAACTAATTTTAACAGGCGGGATATTTAAATCTGGTAGTTTGGATTATGGGTAGGCAAATTTTACAATTTGTCTTAAATTTGTTTATTATATAATAATTTCATTACAAAAAATAAAATTATAATTAACAAACAATTTTAAGACACATAATTTAGATAAATAAGAAAACAACACACATTTAAAATTTTTATTAACCTGCACATAACATAACAAAATTAACTAAAATATTTGTTTATTAAATTAGTACGATTATTCTATACATTATCAACTTTCATTAACATTCTTATTGTATCTTTGGTTTTTTTTTGTCTATGTTCTTCTATTTGACTAATATGACATATGTCAAAAAGTACTTGGCCTTCTCTTAGTCGGCAACTACAGCCTAACAATTTTCAATTTAAAATAGACCAGAAAGTATTTGAGTGCATTAGACTGTTATGACCCGTTATTATTCATGTTATTACTCATTATAAATCATTTTATTACTCATTAATGATCAAAATGTATCAATTTATGGATACTACGTTAAGAAATTAGTAAGTGATCTGTGGTATCAAGTTCGTCAAAAAGAAGAAACGATATAACCTAAGAAATTAGTAAGTGATCTGTGGTTTCAAGTTCTTCAAAAAGAAGAAACGATATAACCTAACTTTATTGTTTACATTATTTCCCGCCAGTTCAATATTTAGGTTGTGCTGTAATCTGAATCTGTTATAAATATAAATTGTTATAAAAGATAACGCCTTTTTCACGTCGCAATGTACATTAAAGTAAGAAAAAATGGTGATGCTAAACAAGAATGGATTATTGAAATTTCAAAACGAAATACAGTGCTAACTATCGAAAATTGGATCGAAAAACAAACTGGTATTAAAAAACAGGAGCAAACGTTAATTTTCAAAGGAAAAACAGTAAGTTTTTGATAAATGAATTTTTCACACTTCTTTATTATGGTATTATTATTTTCAGTTAGAATCTAATGTTCCGATATTAGATTATCAAATCGAAAACAACAATGTTGTACAATTATTTATCAAAACCTTGAAAAAAGACGATTCTAAACCCGTCGAAGAAGATGATAATAAGAATGTTGACAAAGACTTTGTAGATGCTGAAAGTAAGTATTATAAAGTCGGCGATTTCATTGATGTTATGATAGAAGATGATGGAAGTTGGTATGAAGCATCTATAATAAAAATATTCATTAAAAACGAAGGAACTTCAAGTACTGATATTGCTACAGAAGAAAAAGATTTAACATTTAGAGTCAAAAGGTAAGTTTATATAATGTTTCGTTCATCTTCCACCTTTGTTGGTTTTTATTTTTAGTGCAGATCATATAACGCCTGGATTTGAAACGGATGCCTCGTTTAAGGATATTAGACCTAGATCCTATTATACTTATAAGTTGGATGAGCTATGCCCGGAAATGATTGTTTTAGTAAATTACAACCTGGAGGAAAACAAATCTAGGGGTGTTTGGTAAGCAAAAAGTAAATAATTTCTATGCTGGCTGCTTATTTTTGGTGAATTTTTTAGGTACGACTTTAAAATAGAAAAGGTTAGCAGGACTAATGTCACTGGAACTCTTTTGCTAGGTGGAGACAAGGCACCAATTGAACATTGTTCTATTACATTTATCCAAGAAATTATGAGAATAGAGGAACCTAGTCTCTTTATAGAAGTTGGTAGTGAAGAAAGATTATCGAATTATTCAGAAAAGACTAAAAGTAAGTACATGATAAAAATAAAACTTGGTTAATCCTTCTACTCGATATCATTATAGGAAAATATCCATATAACTGTAATGTCTGTAAAGATAATTTGAAGAAAAAATGTCGAGAATGTGGATGTAAAATATGTCATGGTAAAGAAAACTGGGACAAAATCATACTATGTGACGAATGCGATGATGAATATCACATATCATGTTTAAAACCTCCTTTATTAGAAGTCCCATCTGGAGATTGGTATGTAAACATCCAGTTAACGCAAAAATAAAATAAAAATTTCAAATATTTGTTGTAGGTATTGCCCATCTTGTAAAGTAGACGATTCCAAAATTACCAAAAGAGGCGAAGAAGTAAAATTGAGTAAAAAACGTGCAAGTATGGCTAGCAAAACAACCACATCGACTCGAGATTGGGGTAGAGGAATGGCTTGTGCTGGTAGAACAAAACAATGCACCGTTGTACCAAAAGATCATTATGGTCCAATTCCTGGAATAGATGTAGGAACCAGATGGAAGTTTCGAATACAAGTGAGTAGTAATTTAACAGCCCCATATTATGGTATAGTAAATTTTTACAATTTTAGGTATCTGAAGCAGGTGTTCATCGACCTCATGTTAGTGGTATTCATGGATCGGGTAATAAAGGTGCCACTTCTATTGTTTTAAGTGGAGGATATGCAGATGATGTTGACAAAGGAAATGAATTTATATATTCAGGCAGTGGAGGAAGAGATTTATCGGGAAATAAGAGAATGAACGTTCAAACTTCCAATCAAGAATTAACACGTGCCAATAAGTAATTTATTTGAAAAAGTTTTTTCGGTGTAATTATTTTTATTGTTTTAGAGCATTAACTGTGAATTGTAATGTACCATTTAACGAAAAAGGAGCTCAAGCTAAAGACTGGAAAAAAGGCTTACCAGTAAGAGTGGTAAGAAGTTATAAAGGTAAAGAACATTCCAAGTACTGTCCAGATGAAGGTTTACGTTATGATGGTATTTACAAAGTGGTTAAATATTACCCAGAAGAAGGAGAATCTGGTTTTATCGTCTATAAATATGTACTTAGAAGAGATGATCCAAATCCAGCTCCTTGGGAAAAGGGTGGACAAGAATTTGACGTTATTGTAAGTTTTTATATATAAAATTACAAACAACATTTCTTATCAATTCTTTTCATAGTACCCCGAAGGGTATTTAGAAGCTCAAGCAGTTAAAGAAAAGGAAAAAGAAACCAAAATTGGAAAAGGACAAAAACGTAAAACTACATCATCCAACATTTTAACTGAATTTGTAAATGTTGAGAAAAAATCGAAAGTATCATATACATTACCGAATGAAGTAGAAGAGTTAATTAAAGAAGATATCGATAATGCAAAATTGTGGTTAGAATGTAATGAAGTATTGCAAAATGGAAAACCGGAATATCTGGCTAAAATCGAAGAAGTTTTCAAATGTATATGCTGCCAAGAAATTGTATTCGATCCCGTGACCACTGAATGCAAACATAATTTGTGTCGGGTGAGTATTTGAGACAAACTGTATATGTATAGATCCCACTGCTTTTTAAAATCGTGTGGTTTGAACCAAAATTTAGTAATTTAAACAATTGTTACTCTAGGGTACTTTTGAACTACTCAGTTTTTTACTATAGAAAGAAATACAGTTGCATTAAATTTTTAGGATTCTAACTTTTACTATCTTCTTTTCAGGATTGTTTAAGACGAGCTTTCAAGTTAGAACTGTATACATGTCCATGCTGTAGATTCGAATTAGGAAAAGACTACGAACTCACAGTTAATTCTAATTTAAGTAAAGCTCTAAAATTATTATTTCCCGGTTATGGAAATGGATAGTTATTATTGAAATTTAAATATTGTTGTTTTAAACATAAACATTTTTATTGTAATGTTTATATTATTACTTATTTTTTAATATTTATATTTATATATTAGGTTATTTTAATATTATAAAAAATTGAATTGTCGTAGAAACAGGGCCGGATTTATTCTTCGTGTCGCCTTAGTGTGAATCCAATACTGCATGGGAAGATATCTTTCGATTTTATTATTATTCTAATAAACTTGTTGAAATAATTGATTAAATGTTTTTAGTATTTATTAATTTGTATTATTTATCCCATGCCACAAGATGCTATGTTGAAAAAGTATAACTTTTCATTACGGAATTAAGCAACAAGAAGGAATGGGATCCAAATACCATTACCAGACATGGAAAGAATACCCGTACACAGACGGCTCAAAAGCTATAGAAGGAACTGGGATAGGAGTGTACGGGCCAGGAATTAAACACTTTGAAAGCTTGGGAAAACCCCCAAGTATCTTTCAAGTGGAAATTCGCGCCATAAGAAAGTGTGTCCAGTTCAATATTCATAAAGGATATAGAAGGCAAAATGTCGAATAGTCAAGCAGCCATTAAAGCACTGAGCTCTTGTGTAATCAGTTTCAAAATGGTGTAAGAATGCCTAGGCAAACTTACTGTGGATTCCAGGACACACTGGAATAGAAGGAGATGAACTAGCGAATATGGGGACTGAAACCCTTTTGAGGTATCAGCTCCAATGCAATATTGGAAGAAATAAGAAAGTTTTCCCTAACATGCCTATCAATAAGTTGTTTCATTATCTTCAACATGAAAGAAGACAGAGTTATTGGCCTGAATGACTTTGCCTGGGAATAATCTACCTGGTTTGGGAATAAAGACTCTGCTCTTTTCCAAGCAGTTGGAATGTATACCTAGTTGCTAGTGATGCTCTGAAGAGTTTACAAAGTACTTGTATGTCTCAACCGAGTTAATAGCCCAGTTCAATTTGCACTGAGTTATTACTTTTTTGGTCGCACTCCAATCCTCTTCCCTCGAACGAGCCAGGGGAGATGGAAGTCTGACGGATAGCTCCGTTATTCCTATCTCTACAGAGTCTGGTAGATGTTCCTGCAGTAGAATCTGCAGGGTCTCGATACCAGGTTTTAAAATATTGCCTATGGGATATATGCTATGTGGATCAGGAGGCTTGGCTTGATTGCCTGGCCTGCGTGGATGAGGACCACTATAATAACCTCCCAAATCTTAAAGTTAAGTGGTCGCTGAAGGGATGGATGGCCGTGGGTTATTCGGCCACGAGACCACTAACCTCGGGGCACCTGGCGCACCCCGTTGCATTTAGCCTTGTACCTGCATAAGGAGCTCTGCAGGTACTGACCTCCTTTCTCCTATACTCGTGGGAACAAATATGGACCAGGAGAAACCAATACCTATTACGGAGCCTAAAGAGACTCCTAGTAAAAGGGATTTGGAAGATCCGGCAGCAATGGAGATAGAAGTGTCTCCAACGCAGCCAGATACTTCTGGAGCCCAAGAGCAAACCATGCCACCAGGAGACGTTATAGCGAATTCTGTGGCAAGAAAAGCTTCGTTCGGGAAACTTTCAGGTGCCCAGCGTAATAAGCTGAAAAAAATGAGGGAACGAGGAATTGACACCAAAAATTTGGTGTTGCCGACTCCCTCAGGGTGTAAACCAGCAGACAAAGGGCGTAAAGCGAACTGTGTCAGCCAGGAGCACTCCTGAGGTAAATAAAGATAAGAAGGCCAAACGTACCACTAATAACGGTATTAAATACAGCGTGGCCCTCAAAGGGATCAAGGCAGCTGTGGTCCCAAAAAACTTCCCAGAGACAGTTGTCTCTGAAGATCAGGTGGGGTCTATCAAAGAGAACCTAGCTGACATGATCGACGAGGTGCAGAAGGCGCCTAGGTTTGAAGCCAGTCGATACATGGACGGCTACTACGGGCTAATCTGTGACAATGAGGAGTCCTTCATTATAACGAGGGACTATTTGTCACAAAAAACCAACTGGAAGCTCATCAAGAGTGATGAACTTCCAAAGCAGCAACGAGTCCTCGCCCTACTTCCCGAGACTAAAAAAGAGGATCTGAAAGTGGAGTTTAGGAGGCTCGAGAAACAGAATCCAGGGCGGAAGGTTGATCGCTGGATGATCCAAGTCATCCGACAGGGGACTGCATGTGAGTCTCCGGATTGACGAGGAGTCCATGAAAGGACTGGTGCGGGCTCAATGGAGACCGTACTATCTATTCCAGCGGGCCAGTTTTAAAACTCTGGGAAACTCGACCGAGTCAAGAACCTTGGATAAACAAATGGGGGCTTAATATTGGGGGAATGGGACTGATAATGGGAACTGATCGTACTAAAATAAGAATTTGTATTTGCTATAGATCCGAATACAACTTGATGCCGATTATGGAACTATGTACGGGTGACATGGTGGCAGCAAATATTATACTCGAAAAAGATGGGGTAGTACTAGAGACAATAATAGTGTCTCTGTATCTTCCCATCGATTCGGAAGAACCACTACCGGGGACTAACATGGAGAACCTGATGGAATACTCAAGGAGACATAATCTGGATGTCATTGTAGGGGCTGATACCAACGCACACCATAGCAGTTGGGGCACCAAAGACAACAACACCAGAGATAAGAAACTATTTGACTATCTATGTACTACTGAACTTGATATTGCGAATGTGGGTAAGACGCCTACATTTAGAACATCGAGGGGGGAATCATTGATAGATGTAACTCTTTTCACTTTACGTGTCAGGGAGATGATTCGAAAGTGGCATGTATCGGATGAACCATCTTTATCTGATCATGCCCAAATATACTATGAAATTAACGTAGAAAAATCGGTTATTAGAACATACATGGATCCTAAGAGCACTGACTGGGTATCTTATAAAGAGGACCTGATGCTTTCTAAAATCCGTTCACACTCAGGCAGACCAAAAACTGCTGAGGATTTAGAGGGAGCAGCCGTATGGCTGCAACAGTGTACACTGATCTCTTATCATAACAACTGTCCGATAAAGGAGAGTCGCTCTTCTAGACAAGTCGTCTGGTGGAATAAAGAGCTGACATCGCTAAGGAAAGAAACAAGACGCTTTTTCAACAAAGCGGAAAAAAAACGGGTAACTGGGAAGCGTACTAGGTACATGCAATTCAAAAATAAACGAATCCAAGGAGAAGTCCTGGAGAGAATTCTGTGAGGACATGCAAGGTGTCCCTGACAGCGTCAGAATCAACAGGATTCTCCAAAGGGATACTTCTAACAAACTTAGCTCTATTCAGTTGCTGAGCGTAAAGTTTTCAAATACTGAGGCAGAGGCTCTAGAGCATCTCCTCAGAGTGCACTTTCCAGGTTCGGTAAAGATAGAGTCAAGCTATGACAATAGGCCGGTTGCCAAAACAAAGGCAACCAAAGAAGACTGGGAACTCACGAATAAGATATTCAGACCCCATCTTATCAGATGGGCCGTAAACTCATTTGACCCCTACAAAACTCCAGGACCAGATGGCATATTCCCCACGCTTCTGCAAGAGGGACTAGACATCATAATGGGTCCTTTAGTTCTGATACTTCGAAGCAGCCATGCTCTAGGGTATATACCAATTGCATGGAGAGAGTCAAAGGTGGTGTTTATTCCTAAACCAGGAAAAGAAACGTACACCCAGGCTGAATCCTACCGACCAATCAGTCTGACATCATTCATGGTGAAAACCATGGAAAAAGTCTTACAAATGTATTTGCAAGAAGGAGCGCTTAAGAGCATCCCTCTTCATAGGGCTTATCAAGCAGGGAAATCAGGTGAAGCTGCCCTGCATAATTTGGTCTCAGGTCTCGAAAGGAGCCTGAATCATAAGGAAGTAGCCCTTGCAGCATTTATAGACATCGAAGGTGCTTTTGACAACACATCGATGTCATCAATTAACAGATCCCTTGACAGCCAGGCTCTGCTTAAGGCTATCAGTAATCCTACAACTAGGTCTAGACTGGTGAAAAACTGCAAAGAATCCCTCAACAGGCTGTCAAGAGACAACAAAGTGTCTCTAATATGGGTGCCGGCACATGAGGGTATTGCAGGTAATGAAATGGCGGACCAGTTAGCTAAAGAAGGCTCTAAAGGAGACTTCATAGGTCCGGAACCATTTAGTGGAATCACAAAAGATTGCATAAGAGGGGAAATCGGGAACTGGCTAGATAGGGAACACCAATTCAAATGGAGGGTGACACAAGGGCACCTTCATACAAAGAGTTTACTGAACAAGGTAGACAAGGAACTCTCAACCAGGCTACTGAAACTGGGTAAGAGACATTTGAAGACAGTTACCGACCTGGTGACTGGACACTGCACCTTGAGGAAACATCTGTACAAAATGGGCAAAGCTAGAGAATGATGATGAAATACCTTCTCACATATACTCTGCTTCTTCGAGGACTTACAAGAATTTAGACGGAAGCACTTTGGAGAGGAAATAATACAACCATTACAACTCTCCAGTCAAACTAGTGGCCTTTATAGAAGATACGAAGCTTCTGGAATGGAAGTAGATAACATGGGAAATTGTACAATGATTCAGTTCAAGTGCCTGGGCTGATGAGCACAACCCAAATTTATGAATGAATGAATGCCTATGGGATTGTTAGGATCTCTGGCAAGGATTTTCTGGAGTCGAGCCGTTTCCGAGGTTGTTTCCACCTCACCACAGACTCCCTTTTTGCCTTCCTGATCTGTTTCCGATCACTATATACAGTTGGTCCGCTGAATCTTTTCCCATGTATGAAATTATTCACATACTACTTTTTGTAGTACGTCTCACATAATCTAAACCCCCGAAATGAAACCGTTTGTTCCATTACAACATAATATAACAGACAGAGATAGCCATATGATGAATGTGGGTGATTAGGTGTAACCCACACAACAGAAGTTCTGTGGTTTTACCGCGAATTTGTATCTTGACAGACCAAAGACTTTGTTTACATTTTTATTTTACATTTTTATCCATTTTTTTGCCCCTTGCATATACATTTATTTCAAAAACAGTTGTTATAACGACTAACTTATACCTGAGTGTTCGAATTATTGTGGTAAGTAAATATTATTTATCTACTTTTTATTTATTTACTTCGTAATGAAAACTAACCTTAAATTGACATTTCATTATGATTCTGGATAGAACTCCATCAAACTGAAATATATGAAACATATTTTGCTGCCACCGATGTAGAAAATATTGACCTCATTTTCCGAAAGACCAGAACTATTTATGAATGGTTTTTATTTTTAGAATATGCCTGGAAAAACGTTGAATTCGCAAGCACAGGAGCTGGTCCTGAATGTGTTGGAGTATTTAGAGTTAGAAAAAAGAAATGGAGGACCTTTGGAACCACTTTCATGTGTTCAAGAGGTAACATTAATATTTAAGTGCATAGACGTCAAAAAATAATAGTTAAATACTATTAAACGCTTTACAAAATTAGAAAAATTAATTTCCAAAGAGCAGACCGTTTACTAAGAAGCAACAACTACTTCTCGAGCTATATGCCCCAACAGACATTGAATTACACTTTTAAAGTAAACGGGGTTGTTATTGAACTATTATTTTTTGACGACTATATATCACGATTTACTAATATGACAATTATTTACAGTTAACTGTAATTAAGTAAATTTAAGTGCATGCTTGTTTAGCAATATACTTATTATTAATCAATTTTTTTATGTTATAGGGTAGCTGCTGCTTTGAAAATATCTCGACGAACAATGCTCTAAAAAAAAAGAAAAGAAAATAATCCAATTCTTTCAAGCCCAGGCAAAAGCAGAACTCGTTCTAAAACTAAAACAACTGATTTACCCGAGGGAGCTAAGATGGTAGTACGGAACACATTATATGATATGTACCAACAAAGTAAATATCAAACTATTTAATTAGAATTTTTTGGTAGAATGTAGGTGTAGGTATTTTGTAATGAGTATTCAAATCATGGTATATTCAAGAAAAATATAGGAAGGTATTTATATAGATTTTAGTAGTTTTGTGACTACATTACAATTTAATTCAACTATTGAATTTACCTTATTTTTGAACAGTCAAGGTTAAAACATCAATGAAATGAACAAACATAATATCATTAAAAATATAGTATTTGTTCAAATTGAATCTGTACTATAATTTTTGTTTTTGTTTTAGAGAAGCATGTTACTTTGACTACCTTAAATTGTAAATTGAGGGAAAGCGAAATGTATCTATTGGCAAAACATTGGGTTAAAAACATTGGGATTCAAATATAACAAAGATGACAATCGGAGAGCTTTAATGTATTGCAGCCTTGAGAGCCAATTTTCTGTGAAAATATATGGAAAACCTTTCAAGTACTCACCCAAGAGAACTTGTATTTTTGGATGAAACATGGATCTATTCGAAGGGAAATAAAACAAAATCTTGGCAAGACAACAGCACTAAAAGTGTACGTAAACCAGATGGTTATGTTGGTAAACGTTTTATAATTGTCCATGCTGGTTCTACCAAAGGATTTGTCTCTGAAGCAAGTTTATTATTCTGTTCAAAATCTAAAGTAGCTGATTACCATGGAGATATGAACAATGAAATATTTATGAAATGGATTAATTCCCAACTTAGAAGAGCCATCTCTTATTGTTATGGATAATGCTCCATATCATAGTGTTCTTTTATAAAAGCAACCTTCTACTAATTCAACAAAAAATGAGATTGTTACATGGTTGATAACAAACAACATTAAGTTTGATACAAAACTTACGAAACCTGAATTGCTACAAATTGCAAAAATGAATAGAAAAGAAAACGTGTATATAATTGATGAGTTATTACGAGAACATGGTCATGAAGTGCTGAGACTACCGCCATATCATTGTGAATTCAACGCTATTGAATTAATTTGGGCAAATTGCAAGTCATATTATAATAAATATATTGGTAAAGATGGATATTCAGATAGTTCTGTTATAAATATGTGGAAAGAGGCACTGGGAAAATTTGGGAAAAATGTGTTAGGCATACCCATGAAATTATTCAAAAGTGGTATGCCCGAGAGCAGAATTTAGTTGATATTAGCATTCAACCAATTACAATAGATATAAATACTGGTGATAGCTCTGATTCTGACTATGAGGAAAATAAAATAAAATCTATTTTATATATATATGAGTCTTAAATATACATATTTGAAATATTAATTATTTATTTTTACAACCCAAAAGATTTTTATTTTTCATTGTTGAACTGTATGGGTGGGACGGGCCAATAGTAATGGTTGCCAGCCATAACCCTAACAGGGCAATACTGATTTGCAAAGTTTCTACTGAGGAAGTTGTTATTAATACTAACTCTTATGCTTAAAAGCAAATTTGCAGAATAGCCCCATAAAACTCTGGAATATTAACAGTTTTTTCAAACTAAATGATTAGATAGCATATTGCTAAATGGCTGTAAAATATTAACAAATATCTATTACACCAGCTTCAATACAATAATAAATAACGTTCACCATCATTTTAGCCACATCCTAATTAAACCATCAATCTACGACCTACGTGTTACTTAATGTATTGATTTATTGCGTTTGTATATGAATGATGACGCATGGGAAAAGATTCACCGTATTTCCTATGTGATTTTAATTGTTCAATACCAATGAAGTTAAAATGAAACCACCTTGGAGCTATACTGGATCTAATGCAAAAAGAATCATTTAAATGAACAAAGAAGGTCCAAACATAGAACATAAAAAAGAAGCATACACTTCGAATTGAAATCAGTTAAAGTAGCGGGAAAATCGTGAAAGTTATTGGCGAAGAAATGGAGTGAAAAACATATGAGAAAATAAAATAAAAAAGGAAAGTGTCCGTAATTTTTCCTTTGAAATTGGAGGAATTTTAAGAATATTTTCCATTTATTGATTCAACGACAATGACCTACGTAAACCTACAAGTGCTATCGACTCGTTTTTCAGGAAACCTCGCCTGCTGTTTACATTTACTATCCTTGGATAATATCGGGGTTACATCCCATCGTATTGCTCTACCATACCAATGATTCTGCGCTGAAAAAGCTGGCACGTTCTCATCCAAGGCGCAAGCTTGGGAAACGTGCAGTCGGGCTTCGAGTCGGGTCAGTTAAATGAGGGGAAACAAACGGGCTGTGGCGGGGTAAATATTTATTTATTTTTTATTTTTCAACAGTTTCAGTGCCTTTGTTTTTCGGATACTTTTCGTTAAAAAAAAAAAGGTGAGTTGACTACCGTTTAAACTGTAAGTTGCAAGTGGTTTTTAATTCTTTTCTATGTAAAGAAGGGTGGTTCCTTTTTATCGAATTTAATGTATAGGTCGTGTAAATTTTTATTATTTTTATATAATTTTAAATTGACCAGAAATTTATGTGGGGTTAAAAATTCTGAGATCATTCAAACAAGTGTTTTTATAGAATATATGTTTGTTTAAACCTGTTGATTTAAAGAGAATATATGTGTCTACACTACTTCCTTTTTTTTACTTTTTTTTACTAATAATTGTCTTTCTAAAAATTTTTAATTTTCGAAAATACTTTGAAAAAATGTTTCATTAAATATTATAAATTGAAACTTAATCGTGTCTTTCCACGATATAATTTCTTAATACTAATCAATCCTTTTGTATATTCAGTTAAAAAAGTTGGGAACCGATATGCGATCCATTATTAAATTTTTGTAAAAATATTAATTTTTTGACCCATTTTAATCCAAATTTGCAATGGAAATAAAATTATCACGACATAAATGAATTTTTTTTCCGAAATCACGTTTAATTTCGTATTTCTTCTCATAAGAAAGTTATGCGGAAAAGTGCAAAGCATTCGAGCACGTTCTATTTTCGACGATCAGTTTTTCCCAAACAGCATAACTTACATATTACGAATTTTCAGTGGATCAACAACTAAATTTAGCATCGTACCTTTCGAAATATTTCACAATCAACTTCGTGTGGATTTCGAATAAGTAGAGGTGCTTAAAAATAGTATTCCACTTGGTTATAGATAAAAATCATATATTTAATTTGTACTCGAACAAAAATGTAGTTTTGGATGATTCAATCATATACAGGGTATCCTAAAATGGCGTTTCAGAGTTATAGACATCTAAAGTTTCGAAATAAAAACTTGTGTTTATATACAGAGCTTTTCAATGGAAACTATCCACCCCACATAATTCTGAAAACTTTAACTTCCCCTATGGTCACCACTTCCGATTTTTATAAATGGATCACCCTATACATTATTGCATTGGATTGGATTGGATTACAAAAATGTATAATATATAAATGAAAAATCAATTAGTTAGGGAAACATACAGGGGTTTATATTTAAATTAATAAAGTTTCAGTTAAGTAACACCCTGTACGATAAAAACCATTTTTCTAGTTTTTAAAAGTCGACTAAAAAATGTTTATTTTTAAAAATTATGTTAATTAGAAAAATAGGAAACGTTGTCATTAATCTGCATAAGTTAACATTTCATTATACGCTCTAAATTTGGATGGTTTTAAAATTAACACACAGTATAATTAAAGTTTAAATTAAGCTAATTTCGTTCTCCTGAATTATTTAGAATTACAAAATTTTAAAGTTGTAACAATTTTAAATATTAAAAAAAAAAAATTAGCAACAAAATATTATAAACAAATATTTATTAGCACATACTCACAAACGCGCGACTCCTTTGAATATCTTTTATTTTTTCAATTTAAACAATTTACTTACCAAGCTACTAATTCGTACGTAAATATTTACAAGCTTCTACGTAAAATGGAACCATATACTTTTTAATTACCTATACGGGGTGTTGCTTAAATCATCGTCACGCTTTCCATGAGCTATATTTATACTGTGTATATATGTGTACATTTACGATGGGCTTACGATAAAATTTTCTCTTCTATCGATAAACCCATGACTGGACTCTAAGTTTTATTTTTTATTTCAACTTCTAACACCTTGTATCTCGTTAACTAATTCCTTTAAAATTTCAAGTATTTATAAATTAAGTACTAACTGAGGTAGACGATGTCGGGTGAATATAGAAACACCCTGTATACATTTATGTTCTATACTTAAAAAATAATTAGTTCGAAACCAATTAACTTTATTTACCAGTCTACCTTTGTCGGTTATCGTAAAATACTGTGTATAGATAAATATTTGGCACAATACCTACTTCATTAAAAAAAACTGAATTATTTAAAAAAAAAAATAAACGCCTTCTTCAAGCTTAGGGAAGTCCACGCCTGCTTTTCATACCCCCACAATTAATATGTGAAAATCCATCAATACATTCAAGCCAATGATAAAAAATGTACTCAGTAGGAGATGATGAATAATTTTTTTTAAATGATTCATGCTGAGGATACAAAATGTTTATTATGTACAACCATCTTCATCATCATCATCATCATCATCATGGCCGTTCAATCCCAAGGGATTATGGCTAGCTCAATAGAGCTGTGTTTAATCCTATTGACTCCTCTTATATCAGTGCGACTATAATCTTTTATCTGTCCTGGCCTCATTTTTTATAGTTCTCCATTTTCTTTTGTTTTCCAGTCTCTGATTTTCAATGCTTTTATATCTTCCTCTACTTGATCCCACCATCTGACCTCTTGTTCTCGTCTAAAATGGAACCCATGTTGTTATTCTTTTTAATATTTCTGTTGGTCCCATCCATTCCAGTCTCCTTGCTTTTATATATCGGACTATATTTTCTCCATCTACTCCCTTTTCTATTTCTTTTTAATCTTCTTTCTCCATCTCTTGTTATGTCTGGTCCAAGTATTGTTCTCAATATTTTCCTTTCTATTATTTTTAGATCTTCTTTTTTGTTAAGGAGTCAATGATATAAAAAATTTACACAGTAGGAGATGAATGAGAATATTGAGGATATAAAATGTTTATTATGTACAATCATCTTCATCATCATCATCATCATCATGGCCGTTCAATCCCGAGGGATTATGGCTAGCTCAATAGAGCCGTGTTTAATCCTATTGACTCCTCTTATATCAGTGCGACTATAATCTTTTATCTGTCCTGGCCTCATTTTTTATAGTTCTCCATTTTCTTTTGTTTTCCAGTCTCTGATTTTCAATGCTTTTATATCTTCCTCTACTTGATCCCACCATCTGACCTCTTGTTCTCGTCTAAAATGGAACCCATGTTGTTATTCTTTTTAATATTTCTGTTGGTCCCATCCATTCCAGTCTCCTTGCTTTTATATATCGGACTATATTTTCTCCATCTACTCCCTTTTCTATTTCTTTTTAATCTTCTTTCTCCATCTCTTGTTATGTCTGGTCCAAGTATTGTTCTCAATATTTTCCTTTCTATTATTTTTAGATCTTCTTTTTTGTTAAGGAGTCAATGATATAAAAAATTTACACAGTAGGAGATGAATGAGAATATTGAGGATATAAAATGTTTATTATGTACAATCATCTTCATCATCATCATCATCATCATGGCCGTTCAATCCCGAGGGATTATGGCTAGCTCAATAGAGCCGTGTTTAATCCTATTGACTCCTCTTATATCAGTGCGACTATAATCTTTTATCTGTCCTGGCCTCATTTTTTATAGTTCTCCATTTTCTTTTGTTTTCCAGTCTCTGATTTTCAATGCTTTTATATCTTCCTCTACTTGATCCCACCATCTGACCTCTTGTTCTCGTCTTCAATGGAACCCATGTTGTTATTCTTTTTAATATTTCTGTAGGTCCCATCCATTCCAGTCTCCTTGCTTTTATATATCGGACTATATTTTCTCCATCTACTCCCTTTTCTATTTCTTTTTAATCTTCTTTCTCCATCTCTTGTTATGTCTGGTCCAAGTATTGTTCTCAATATTTTCCTTTCTATTATTTTTAGATCTTCTTTTTTGTTAAGGAGTCAATGATATAAAAAATTTACACAGTAGGAGAGAATATTGAGGATATAAAATGTTTATTATGTACAATCTTCATCATCATCATCATCATGGCCGTACAATCCCGAGGAAGTATGGCTACTAGCTCAATAGAGCTGTGTTGAATCCTATTGACTCCTCTTATATCAGTGCGACTATAATCTTTTATCTGTCCTGGCCTCATTTTTTATAGTTCTCCATTTTCTTTTGTTTTCCAGTCTCTGATTTTCAATGCTTTTATATCTTCCTCTACTTGATCCCACCATCTGACCTCTTGTTCTCGTCTAAAATGGAACCCATGTTGTTATTCTTTTTAATATTTCTGTTGGTCCCATCCATTCCAGTCTCCTTGCTTTTATATATCGGACTATATTTTCTCCATCTACTCCCTCTTCTATTTCTTTTTAATCCTCTTTCTCCATCTCTTGTTATGTCTGGTCCAAGTATTGTTCTCAATATTTTCCTTTCTATTATTTTTAGATCTTCTTCTTTTTTGTTAAGGAGTCAATGATATAAAAAATTTACACAGTAGGAGATGAATGAGAATATTGAGGATATAAAATGTTTATTATGTACAATCATCTTCATCATCATCATCATCATCATGGCCGTTCAATCCCGAGGGATTATGGCTAGCTCAATAGAGCTGTGTTTAATCCTATTGACTCCTCTTATATCAGTGCGACTATAATCTATTAACTGTCCTGGCCTCATTTTTTATAGTTCTCCATTTTCTTTTGTTTTCCAGTCTCTGATTTTCAATGCTTTTATATCTTCCTCTACTTGATCCCACCATCTGACCTCTTGTTCTCGTCTTCAATGGAACCCATGTTATTATTCTTTTTAATATTTCTGTAGGTCCCATCCATTCCAGTCTCCTTGCTTTTATATATCGGACTATATTTTCTCCATCTGCTTCCTTTTCTATTTCTTTTTAATCCTCTTTCTCCATCTCTTGTTATGTCTGGTCCAAGTATCGTTCTCAATATTTTCCTTTCTATTATTTTTAGATCTTCTTCTTTTTTGTTAAGGAGTCAATAATATAAAAAATGTACACAGTAGGAGATGAATGAGAATATTGAGGATATAAAATTTTTATTATGTACAAACATCTTAAAGGATTTAATATTAATTAAGATCAGTATTATACCTACTATCTTATCTCTATTAAAATAATTGAAAATATTGTTTGTCTGTTCTACTATTGGCAGATTATAAATTGCAAATACATTTTTAGTAGTGTTAATTCGATAATATTTAAACATTTATTGTTTAGTTATAATATTTACCAAAGATGTGTTTATCAGGTATGTTATACTACTACCATTAAAAATAAGGTAAACGTTGTTTTTAGCAGCTTAACTAAATTTATCACTTTTTTTGGTTTAGTTCATTTTCTGGGAAAAAGAAAGGTACTAGATATATTATGATTATTACCACGTGGCTAACCACTCCTTTACATCAATAGTTGTAGGAAAATATAGACCAAACAAAGCTTTAGTTTGTAGGATTTACAAGCCTTATTACAACAAAATCATTTTTCTTCTTCTCTTCTCCATCTATCTTTTCAGGTGTCGGACGAGGATTCCGGTTCCTCTTGCACCCAATGCTTCGACTCTTTCCTGTCTCTTGCTAATCTTTTCATTTCCTTTCTTATCCACTATCTCCTTTATTTGGTCTATCCACTTTCTTCCCGGTCTACCCCTTCTTCTGTGAATAGTACTTCCAGCTTCCATCACCTTTCTTGTATAATTCGATCTGTTTTCATTCTGACAATATTTCCTTTCTTCCCGGCCATTTTATCATTTCTGGAGCAATGCCATCTCCTCCACTTGCTTTTCCTGCCCTTATTTTATGTGTAGCTTCATCTATTTCTTCTATGCTTTTGATATTATCTGTTTATCCTTTCCTCCTGTGTTAATGTACTAAATTTATCAGCCCACGTTTCCATTATCTCTATCTTTCCTGTATGTAACTGATTATTCATATTTCTCACTGCTTTAATTTCTTTCCCCTTACCTCCTCTCATTCTTTTTATCTGTGTCCAGAATTTTCGTTTATCTACTTTTCAGTCAACTGCTCACCAAATTTTTTCCATGATTCCTTTTTCTCTTGTCTCATAGCATTTTTTACTAATTTTCTCTTTTTATTTATAGTTATCTCTATCTTCTTGCTGGCTCTTTTCTTTTCCCTTGGGTACCATCTTTTATCTCTTCATTCCACCAGCTTGACCTTTGTATATTGCCCACCAGTTTGGCATTCTGGTGTATCTTCCTTTATACTCATATTTAACGCACATTCAGCCACTACTAGTCTGTGATTGGACCCCATTTCTGCTTCTATTTTTGTTTCTTTCTTCTGCCACGAATGTATATTTTGATACCACAACGTATTTCCTATTATTAGATCATTTCTTCTACAGAAGTCCATCATCCTTTTCCCATTCCTGTTTACAGTTTTCTCTCCATACTCTTCCATGCCTCTATTTTGGTCTTTACCTACTCTGCTGTTCCAATCCTCCATTAATATTATTGCCTCGTTATCTTCTCTTGACGCATCTAATTCCTTTTGTAGATTTTCGTGAAATTCCGTAATTTCTTCGTTTTCAGCTCCTTCTAATGTGCCATAGATCTGTATTAGATTTATAGTCTCCTCTCTATTTATCTTTATTATTCTTGAATTGACTGGTTTGAATTTTTGTCTCTTTCTTATTCAGGTCTTCTCTAAATATTATCCCTACTCCCTCTCCTGCTCTCTTATCATATGTTACTCCAGAATAGTATGCATAATTTGCTTAAATATCTTCACTCCCAAAGACTTGGAGGTAGAAAGGAGCAGTGAAAGATGATCTAATTGCATTAAAAATTCGAGGTTTCGTCATTCAATTTTAAGATGAAAAGTTCCCATAAACGTGTGTGATAAGTTTGATCGTTAATGAGATACAGGGTGTTGACTTTTTGAAGATTCCTACTTGTTGTACGACATAGGACTTTTGAGAAGGCTAGTCAACTCGTGAAACGTGTGATGTTACGAAAAAGCGTTCGTCACGCGATGACTCATTCTTCGTCTCTTTCTTGGCCGCCCGCTGCGCTAACTCTCTACTCTGTCTTCCTCAGCCGCCTTCTTCTTCTCTCTTTCGTAAGCTACAAAGCGGCACGCCTCTCTCTCTCTCTCTCTCATACACGCCGGCACGAGTGATTCCCAAACGGTCAGAAGAGAGACGGAGAGAGAGTATCGCGCGTCTCTCTCTAATTGCCAAATATGTTATTTTTAAAAAATTGCCAAACATTTTGAAATATGGTAAAAATTTTGAAAAATGGTCAATAATTGTCAAAATTTTGAAAAAATGGTTAATAATTGCCAAATATTATCAAATATTGTCAAAAATTTGGAAAAATGGTCAATAATTGTTACACATTTTTGAAAAATTGTCAAAAATGGTCAATAATTTACTGAATCTGTCAAAAATTGTCAAAAATGGTCAAAAATCGTTAAATATTTTAAAAAATGGTCAAAAATAATCAATAATTGTCAAAATTTTGAAAAAATGGTCAATAATTATAAAAAACTGTTAATAATTGTTAAAAATTGTCAAAATTTTTGAAATATTATCAAAATTTTTGTCAAAAATGGTCAATAATTGTTGAAATTTGGAAAAATGGTCTAAAATGTTCAAAATTTTTGAAAAATTGTGAAAAATGATCAATAATTGTTAAAACTCTAAAAATTGGTCAATAATTGTCAAAAATGGTCAATAATTGTTAAAAATGGCCAACTGTTAAAATTTTTGAAAAATGGTCAAAATTTTCGAAAAATTGTCAAAATTCTGAAAAAATAGTCAATAATTTTAAAAAACTTTCAAAAATGGTCAATAATTGTGAAAAATTGTTAATATTTTTAAAAAATTGTCAAAAATGATCAATAATTGTCAAAAATGGTCATTTGTTAGAATTTTTGAAAAATGGTCAAAAATTGTTAAATATTTTAAAAAATGGTCAAAAATAATCAATAATTGTTAAAATTTTGAAAAATGATCAAAAATTGTTAAATATTTTGAAAAATTTACAATAATTGTCAAAATTTTTGAAAGTTATCAAAAATGGTCAATAATTGTCAGAAACTGTCAATAATTGTTAAAAATTGTCAAAATTTTTGAAAAATTATCAAAATTTTTGAAAAATTATCAAAATTTTTGAAAAATTATCAAAATTTTTGAAAAATTATCAAAATTTTTGAAAAATTATCAAAATTTTTGTCAAAAACGGTCAATAATTGTTAAAATTTGGAAAAATGGTCTAAAATGTTCAAAATTTTTGAAAAATTGTCAAAAATGATCAATAATTGTTAAAACTCTAAAAATTGGTCAATAATTGTCAAAAATGATCAATAATTGTTAAAACTCTAAAAATTGGTCAATAATTGTCAAAAATGGTCAATAATTGTTAAAAATGGCCAACTGTTAAAATTTTTGAAAAATGGTCAAAATTTTCGAAAAATTGTCAAAATTCTGAAAAAATAGTCAATAATTTTAAAAAACTTTCAAAAATGGTCAATAATTGTGAAAAATTGTTAATATTTTTAAAAAATTGTCAAAAATGATCAATAATTGTCAAAAATGGTCATTTGTTAGAATTTTTGAAAAATGGTCAAAAATTGTTAAATATTTTAAAAAATGGTCAAAAATAATCAATAATTGTTAAAATTTTGAAAAATGATCAAAAATTGTTAAATATTTTGAAAAATTTACAATAATTGTCAAAATTTTTGAAAGTTATCAAAAATGGTCAATAATTGTCAGAAACTGTCAATAATTGTTAAAAATTGTCAAAATTTTTGAAAAATTATCAAAATTTTTGAAAAATTATCAAAATTTTTGAAAAATTATCAAAATTTTTGAAAAATTATCAAAATTTTTGTCAAAAACGGTCAATAATTGTTAAAATTTGGAAAAATGGTCTAAAATGTTCAAAATTTTTGAAAAATTGTCAAAAATGATCAATAATTGTTAAAACTCTAAAAATTGGTCAATAATTGTCAAAAATGGTCAATAATTGTTAAAAATGGCCAACTGTTAAAATTTTTGAAAAATGGTCAAAATTTTCGAAAAATTGTCAAAATTCTGAAAAAATAGTCAATAATTATAAAAAACTGTCAAAAATGGTCAATAATTGTGAAAAATTGTTAAAATTTTTAAAAAATTGTCAAAAATGATCAATAATTGTCAAAAATGGTCAATTGTTAGAATTTTTGAAAAATGGTCAAAAATAATCAATAATTGTTAAAATTTTGAAAAATGATCAAAAATTGTTAAATATTTTGAAAAATTTACAATTGTCAAAATTTTTGAAAGTTATCAAAAATGGTCAATAATTGTCAGAAACAGTCAAAAATTGTCAAAATTTTGAAAAAATGGTCAATAATTATAAAAAACTGTCAATAATTGTTAAAAATTGCCAAAATGTTTGTCAAAAATGGTCAATAATTGTTAAAATTTGGAAAAATGGTCTAAAATGTTCAAAATTTTTGAAAAATTGTCAAAAATGATCAATAATTGTTAAAACTCTAAAAATTGGTCAATAATTGTCAAAAATGGTCAATAATTGTTAAAAATGGCCAACTGTTAAAATTTTTGAAAAATGGTCAAAATTTTCGAAAAATTGTCAAAATTCTGAAAAAATAGTCAATAATTTCAAAAAACTTTCAAAAATGGTCAATAATTGTGAAAAATTGTTAATATTTTTAAAAAATTGTCAAAAATGATCAATAATTGTCAAAAATGGTCATTTGTTAGAATTTTTGAAAAATGGTCAAAAATTGTTAAATATTTTAAAAAATGGTCAAAAATAATCAATAATTGTTAAAATTTTGAAAAATGATCAAAAATTGTTAAATATTTTGAAAAATTTACAATAATTGTCAAAATTTTTGAAAGTTATCAAAAATGGTCAATAATTGTCAGAAACTGTCAAAAATTGTCAATAATTATAAAAAACTGTCAATAATTGTTAAAATTTGGAAAAATGGTCTAAAATGTTCAAAATTTTTGAAAAATTGTCAAAAATGATGAATAATTGTTAAAACTCTAAAAATTGGTCAATAATTGTCAAAAATGGTCAATAATTGTTAAAAATGGCCAACTGTTAAAATTTTTGAAAAATGGTCAAAATTTTCGAAAAATTGTCAAAATTCTGAAAAAATAGTCAATAATTATAAAAAACTGTCAAAAATGGTCAATAATTATGAAAAATTGTTAAAATTTTTAAAAAATTGTCAAAAATGATCAATAATTGTCAAAAATGGTCAATTGTTAGAATTTTTGAAAAATGGTCAAAAATAATCAATAATTGTTAAAATTTTGAAAAATGATCAAAAATTGTTAAATATTTCGAAAAATTGTCAAAATTCTGAAAAAATAGTCAATAATTATAAAAAACTGTCAAAAATGGTCAATAATTGTGAAAAATTGTTAAAATTTTTAAAAAATTGTCAAAAATGATCAATAATTGTCAAAAATGGTCAATTGTTAGAATTTTTGAAAAATGGTCAAAAATTGTTAAATATTTCAAAAAATGGTCAAAAATAATCAATAATTGTTAAAATTTTGAAAAATGATCAAAAATTGTTAAATATTTTGAAAAATTTACAATAATTGTCAAAATTTTGAAAAAATGGTCAATAATTATAAAAAACTGTCAATAATTGTTAAAAATTGTCAACATTTTTGTCAAAAATGGTCAATAATTGTTAAAATTTGGAAAAATGGTCTAAAATGATCAATAATTGTTAAAACTCTAAAAATTGGTCAATAAATGTCAAAAATGGTCAACTGATAAAATTTTTGAAAAATGGTCAAACTTTTCGAAAAATTGTCAAAATTCTGAAAAAATAGTCAATAATTATAAAAAACTGTCAAAAATGGTCAATAATTGTAAAAAATTGTTAACATTTTTCAAAAATTGTCAATAATTGTTAAAATTTGGAAAAATGGTCAAAAATTTTGAAATATGTTCAAAAATTTTGAAATATGGTAAAAAATTTGGAAAAATGGTCAATTGTCAAAAACTGTCAAAATTTTGAAAAAATGGTTAATAATTGTCAAAAACTGTCAATAATTTTTGAAAAATTATCAAAATTTTTGTCAAAAATGGTCAATAATTGTTAAAATTTGGAAAAATGGTCTAAAACGTTCAAAATTTTTGAAAAATTGTTAAAAATGATCAATAATTGTTAAAACTTTGAAAATTGGTCAATAATTGTCAAAAATGATCAACTGTTAAAATTTTTGAAAAATGGTCAAAATTTTCGAAAAATTGTCAAAATTCTGAAAAAATAGTCAATAATTATAAAAAACTGTCAAAAATGGTCAATAATTGTAAAAAATTGTTAAAATTTTTGAAAAATTGTCAATAATTGTTAAAATTTGGAAAAATGGTCAATAATTGTCAAAAACTGTCAATAATTGTTAAAAATTGTCAAAATTTTTGAAAAATTATCAAAATTTTTGTCAAAAATGGTCAATAATTGTTAAAATTTGGAAAAATGGTCTAAAACGTTCAAAATTTTTGAAAAATTGTCAAAAATGATCAATAATTGTTAAAACTCTAAAAATTGGTCAATAATTGTCAAAAATGATCAACTGTTAAAATTTTTGAAAAATGGTCAAAATTTTCGAAAAATTGTCAAAATTCTGAAAAAATAGTCAATAATTATAAAAAACTGTCAAAAATGGTCAATAATTGTAAAAAATTGTCAATAATTGTTAAAATTTGGAAAAATGGTCAAAATTTTGGAAAAATGGTCAAAAATTTTGAAATATGTTCAAAAATTTGGAAAAATGGTCAATTGTCAAATACTGTCAAAATTTTGAAAAAATGGTTAATAATTGCCCATTATTTTCAAATATTGTCAAAAATTTGGAAAAATGGTCAATAATTGTCAAAAACTGTCAAAATTTTGAAAAAATGGTTAATAATTGCCAAATATTGTCAAAAATTTGGAATACTTTATTTTATTAAAATGTTAAAAAATATCAAACAACATAAAATATAAGAAAGTCGAGTAATCACAATTATTGGTCTTGGTCTTGCTAGTCTAATGATAATCTTGGTCTTCCTTTTTTGCAACACCAAGACCAATTTTGCTCATCACTATGGACAATTCAAACGGTTACTTTCAATTGCCAACATATTCACCAGATTTTACACAATCTGAACCTTATTATAAACGTATTAACCTGACTGAAAATAACTGTTTTAGATCCCGAAAAAAAAATGGTACTCAAAGTTGAAGAAGAAGAACCCTGCGATGAAACGAAACCCATACTAAATTCTAACGCTTCCAGCGAAATAGATGACTCGGAAAGCAAATTACAAGAAGCTTATAGGAACCTAGCAGGGTTTGTTATTTTTTTTTCCTCTATCTATCTTTATGGACCAAAATTAATGATGGTAGAAAATTTTTGCCTCACTTAACGCTTTGGTATAAAAAATCCTAGGAACCTCTGTATATAGGAAAGGAGCCCTACGGCAGCAATGGAAGTGATTCTTAACCTCACACCACTACAAATGGTGTAGTGAAAGTGTAGCAGAAAGAACAAGCTATAGACCAAGTAGAGAGGGAATAGTTAAAAAAAAACACCTACTCACTTGTTAGAAATCAGAAAATCTGGGACATGGAGAGGTATAACTGGAATGGGATCCAAATACCATTACCAGACTTGGAAAGAATGCCATTCAAATGGTTCACAGTCGGTTTAAAAGCAATAGAAGGAACTGGGATGGGAGTCTATGGGCCAGGAACGAAACACTATAAAAGCTTGGGAAAGGGCACAACACCTACTGGATAGATTACCTAAGTTCCTAAAATCCCTCCGGGAAATAGGACTAAAGGATCTACTAGTCTCTGAGACTTTCCTCGGAAACTAAGTATATGTAAGAGGGCACAATAGATCTCTCACTGTATATACGGTAGTAGAAAAAATATTGTATGTAGCTTTTTTTGGTGAAAATAACTATATAGTGTAATTATTTTTTTGCAGTTCGATGAAAGCTGACCCGCTATCCATAGATAAGCCCATAATAGCCCTCGACTTATTCTCGACGGCTGTGAAGGTACAAAACGTGCCTTTGGCTAAACAATGTATAGAAAATCTCAACAAACACTTGCACAAAACGAACGTCTTGTTGATTCTTCGACATTTATCGAAATGTAAAAAATATGAGGTGGCTTATGCGTACGATATGGAACCGTCCGCTCCTCCATTGTTGGAGGAAGAATACGAAGGCAGTCAAGATTGGGTACAAGATCTTATAGATAATTTAAGGAATAATTGTCTATTGGAAATCGACAAAAACGCCGAATTCGTTTTAAAACAAAAGGAAATATTAGATTTGACTTATGTGGATATTTTAACGATTACTACCAGAGATACGTTACAAATTTCGTCGGAAATTTTGGTTTATAGCACTATTATGAGATGGTGTATTGAGGAATGTAAAAGAAGAACGTTGGAAATTCAAAAAATTAACATAACAGCTGTTTTGAGGGATCTCGCCTATGCTCCAAGGTAATTTTAATTTTTTTTCCTCACCCTCTATATAAATATCTAAAATTAAACTCTACAACACAAAACGTTGTCAACTCATCTCGCCACTACCAACAATACGTTCCATATGAACAACATAACAGGCAACACACAATACGGTCACGTTTTGTGTAAAATATCCTTCATATGTACAAGTTATTTTAAAATTTTGAATGATAGGTTATAGACCAGTACTTCCTTATTTGATTATAATTGTTTTCTTGGTGTATCTCTGACTTCCAATGTCCAAAACCAATAAAACTATCTTGGAGCTATACTAAACCTCATCATAGTTAGGTACCTACATTCTTTTGGAATTGCCATAATACCTCATTCACTATACATTTCCTATTTGATTTTGATTGTTTTCTTGGTGTATCTTCGAAGTCTAAGGTCCAATACCGATGAAATTCAAATGGGAGCTATACCAGTACGTCTCTGGTCATAAGTAGGTACTTACCTAGTTTTGGAATTGTCATAAACCCAACAATACCTCAATAACTATCCATTCCAGAAGCTTCGTATCTTCTATAAAGGCCACTAGTTTGAATGGAGAGTTGTAATGGTTGTATTATTTCCTCTCCAGAGTGCTTCCGTCCAAGTACTTGCAAGTTCTCGAAGAAGCAGAGTATGTGAGAAGGTATTTCATCATCATTCACTAACTTTGCCCATTTTGTACAGATGTTTTCTCAGGGTGCAGTGTCCAGTCACCAGGTCGGTAACTCTGTCTTCAAGTGTCTCTTACCCAGTTTCAATAACCTGGTTGAGAGTTCCTTGTCTACCTTGTTCAGTAAACTCTTTCTATGGAGGTGCCTTTGAGTCAACCTCCATTTGAGTTGGTGTTCCTTATCTAGCCAGTTCCCGATTTCCCCTCTTATGTAATCTGGACCTATGAAGTGTCCTTTAAAGCCTTTTTTAGCTAACTGGTCCGCCATTTCATTACCTGCAATCCACTCATGTGTCGGCAACCAAATTAGAGACACTTTGATGTCTCTTGCCAGCCTGTTAAGGGATTCTTTGCAGTTTTTCAACAGTCTAGACCTAGTTGTTGGATTATTGATTGCTTGAAACACTGTCGTATAGCGACCACGAACATCTTTTTAGGTCCTTTTATACCAGCCATATGGTTTGTTTTTTGGAGCCATTGGTGAACCAGATGATTTCTCCAGAATTACCTGGGTGCATCACCTTTTCCCTAGATTAGATGATGATGTTCACTCGCTCAGTGTGTTATGCTATCAAAACTTCCATTGATGCATTGTGGCGTTAGTTTTGGATTGAAGGTTGCAATCTGTAATAAAAATGAATTTTTAAAATCGAATCTTTTTTTAATTTCTAAACAACCAACTATAGAAACTGCCGACATCTGGTATAAAAACCAATTTTCTGATTTTCGTATAACTTCTACACCCAGATATATATTTAGTAAATTAACAAATTGCTTTAAATTTTCTGAGTTTATATCCTGTAAAAGATGTTTATTAACATATTGGGGATTTAAATAACTTAACAACAATGTTTTGTAAGTTTCCGAAACTTTCTCATATAATACTACTGTGATTACTACCTTCTCATTCTGAAAATATTTATTTAAATCTAAAAATTTAGGTAATGCTCATTGTAAAAATAAGTAAAACAGTTTCGTTTCAATGTCACTTAAACTTTTGTATATATATATATATATATATATATATATATATATATTCAAATTCAAATGTACAAAATATCAGAATTTTTTCACCGTCCTGTATGTAGTAAGTCAAATCCCATCATAGGATTAAAAAGCCTCAAGGCATCACCTCACTCTCTACCAAATTTTATTTTGTTTGTACCAGAAAGTTATTTTTGAAAATATATTTTTTGGATTTTTAAAAATTTTTATAGGTATAGGAAAATATTGGATTAAATTGTTAGAAAAAGTATACAGATAACAAAAATTATATAAATATACTGATTGTCCCATTTGTAATATCTTAATTTCAACTATTTTCTAGTAGAGCCGGCAACGCCGCATTTTCGAAAACGTTTTGTAAAATCACTTTGTATAAAAAATTTTTTTCTAGATATGGTTTGATGACGAAAAAGGAATTTCTGTGTCGTGCAATCGATGGTGTGAAAGGACCGGATCGTAGTGGAATTTTAAGCGAAACCGAAACCGAAAGGATATTGGAATATATAAAGAAAAAAGGAAAAAATCGTCCTTCAGACGAATTACCGCACAAGGGCAGCCAACCGAGAAAAATAGGATACGAAAATACGAGAAAATTTCAATCGGACACCAGTAAGGATAGTAGTAGCTGTAGTACTAAGTCTTCGTGCGACAAATTTATCATCAATTTTCTCACTTGCTGGACTGCAGTTTTCGACTGAAAAAATATTTGCCAATCTAATTTTTAAATAGAAATAGTTTCTAAATCGACGTTATCCGTTACTCGTTACTAGAGATGTCGTTATTAAGCTGGATTTATAAACTCAAGTTGATTGATTGGTTCGGCACCACCAGTTAGAGGCTTAAGGACCTCGCTTCCTTTAGGCTTTTTGTGCTCTTGGTTATACCGTTTATGTGAAGATACCAGTAACCCTTATCAGGCTCAATAGTCTTTTCTTCTTGGAGAAATCCTCCCTTGGATATAGGAGTCTATATCTCCAATGAGACAGTGCTTCATATTCGAACATAATCTTCCTCTTCCATGCACAATCGACATATAAGTTCCTCCCAATCTAATAATGTTAAATTATTCGGTTTAGGTTCCTTTTAATTAGGGTTGACGTTTCTTTAATTTGAACTCCTTGACAAAAACCAAAGCAACAATTGCCAATCTACACATTCTTTCAATACAGCGCTTGTCTGCTTACTTTTGCAATTGTCACTTATATCGAATAACAATTTATAACCAAACTGCTTGGTCGATATATTTCATAATTATAATTAAATACATTGATACTAATGTTAATAACCTATAATTTAACAATAAGCATAAATTCTAACCTAAATAATTAACTACCCATTACACCAATTGTATGCCATGTGGGCATCCCTTCATTATCTATACCTCCATGGAATCTCCAAATAAGGTTGTCGTTGCTGTCCCATTGAAAAGCATGTGGTGGTGGTAGATGTGGTCGAACGCTCCTTCAATATTAAGAAATGCTCCGAGAGCTATTTCTCAATTTGCCTCAATTGTCGACACCAGTTGGTGTAAGGCTGTTTCAAAGGATTCAGGCTTTCAATTAGCAAGTTTCCCTAACATGCCTATCAATTAGTTTCTCCATTATCTTCAACATGAAAGAAGACAGATTTATTGGCCTGAATGACTTTGCCTGGGAACTGAGAACTTCCACCAAACTCCCCATCTCAACCGATGGTTCCTCATCGTTGACGTTCGCGTTTTTCGCTGATGACTGGGATATTCTCCTTGACTGCGCAACCTCAGTGGTTATTCCTTCAGCGGTCTTCTAATTTGCTTTTGTCTTCCGTTGTGTGTGTTCTGGCGCTGCCTCTACAAGGGGCGAATCTTTAGCCGGTTGAAGACGACCTTATAGAGTGGATCCTCTTGTTTTTGCAGTCTTGAAATCCCGGGACTCGTAGGTGGGTCTCCTTTTCTTGAGATTCCTTACAAGTGACTTTAGGCCATTAGCTGAGCTAATAGACTTGTCACCTGCTCGAGAATCTGTTGCTTCGTCGGTGTTGTTGTCGTCGTCGTTTTGTTGGTTGCTGACTCCTGGCTTCGTTGTTTTTGGGGCTGTTTTCCTTATCTTCGAATTGTTGGTGGCCTCTGGACATCCTCTGTAGTTCGCCGGGTGTTTTCCCTGACAGGTGAATGGCTAGTTCTTCGGTCTTGGTCCTCCGCACTTCACGCATTTAGTGCTTGTGCTGCATGCCGTCTGTTCTTGGTGGAATCCTTTTAGCAGTTTACCCATCTCATCCTCACGTTCTGTGTGTGTTAAATTTTCCTTATTTTGTTCTTCCCTTCTACTTCTAGCTCTACCATGTAGATGGGTAGTGGTTTCCTCTCGCCAAATCTGGAGTGGAGTTGGCTGATTTTCCCTATCTTGACTCCTTATTTCTTTGGTATCTTCGTAGTCTGTCAATCCTCGCTCTTCTTTCTTCTCGTGGATTATACGTATACCACTCCACTTTTTTTCTGTCTTCTCTCAAGTACCTGGTTAGGTTCCTGCATTCCTCTGGTCCTACGCAGGGTATCTTTTCTCCGAGTCTTTCTCGTCTTTCTCTCGTTTGGATTAACTGTCTTTGTATTTCCTTCCTCAAGGAGCTCCAGTGGTGAACATTTTTTCTTGGATGGCCTGATCCATCATTTCTTCTTCGTTGGCTTTCCTTTATGCTGCTTCTTTTCGCTGTTCCTTTTCGATCTTCTTTATGGTTATCCATATCCTCGTTTTCTTCTCCTTTTGTTCTCTGTGTCTTTCAACCGACACTTTCTAAACGACTTCGGCTCCTTTTCTCTTCCTGCATTGCTTCCATCGTCTTTGCCATGTTCTCCATGGCTTTTCGCAGTCCTGTTAGTTCATCCTCCATTTTTCTAATTGTTTCCTTCAATTCTTCTGACTCTTTCTTCAATTTTTCTGCTTCTTTACAACTGCTTATAACGAACAACAGAGTTTATAAATCCAGCTTTATACTTGAAACCAGCGTTCCTCAAAATTTATTTACTTCGAATTAAAAAAAATTGAGATGCGCTGATTTAGTAACTAACATCGGAGAAATAAGATTTCTCATGAAATATGAAAATGAATCACATTTAAAATCATTCTACTGACTGTTTACAGCACTTCTTTTACACACGGTATAAAAAGCGTCCATAAATTAAATGAACAGTAATGGGAAAAAATCCCTAAAAATAAGATCGGGTAATCTAGCGGGCTATTTCTTAATTCTACTTACCGTAGATTGAGACGTTCGCGATCTTGGTGCATATCATGAAATAATGTGCATACCTCTTGTTGAATCCACATCCTATCGCCAACACCATTCAACATTAAAATTTCAATTCAGGCATTTTAACAGAACAGTTAAATACGATAAATTAGATTAATAATACGGAATTGTACTTTGATATTTATGACAGTTTTCAACGTCAAATTAAAAAACATGTCAAATTAAAAAACATATCCTCCGAACAAGTCCGACGTAACAATATAGAAATCGACTTGTTTCGGGATTTTTCAAAATTACTGTTTTTTTTATCCAATAATGAATCTGTGTGTAATTTTATGGACGCACTGTATATTAATGATGAGTGTATCCAATATTTTTTTATTATTCTCAGTTCCTAGATAAATATTTCTTATTGATACACCCGGTACAACTATTTTTAGACAAAAATTTAAATTGTCAAATTATTTCTATTCGGAATTTTCGAAAAGAAAAAAAGTGTTCCAAAAAAATACTCTTTCAATGCAAAAGAGTCTAAAATAAATTATTTATTAATCATATTCAAAATATGTAGTGTTAGATATATATTTATATGTATTTTTAGATATAAATAAATTTCAATTATTCAATTTATAAAATTTTTAAAAAAAATTTTGGTTACGATATTTTGAGTAACCCTAAAATATGATTTATTAAAAATAAATTGATTAGAACTCTTAGTATATACACCCTGTATAAAAATTTAGGAATTTCCATGAAATTAGAAAATATATTTTTAAGTCTAAAAAAAATAATTATATTGCACATCCTGTACTTTCTTAGTAATAATAATTATTTTCTATAGTCTGTTTGAAATAGACAGAGAGTAATAAATATGCGTTTTCCTTTTACATTTTCATTGCGAAAATCCCTTATTGATGGATATAAAACCGTCTCCAACATACAATTTCATCTTTTTCGATTAAAAGCAACTTTCGGTTTACTTTTTACAGTTTATTATTGAGACTTTTGCTTTCTGCCTTTTTCAAATAGACTATAAAAACTTTTTTTTTTAATTTTAAGTTAAATACTAATATACTGAGTGTACTAAAAAAGAAATACATTTTTTCAAAAATGTATATAAATAACAAAACAACTCCATAGGGTACAAATCAGGCGAAACAGTTAACTGCTAATACGAACTATTTTTCTTATTGAACCAATAAAATAATTCTGAAGGGGTAAAATTAGTACTATTAAAGTACTTGTGACATATAAAATGTATTTCTTTATTTTTATCAAAATTAAGGTCTCTCTGAGTTCGACTTATCTGATGTTAAAGTAAGTCAGACTTTTTTGGGACACCCGGTATTAATTTCATACTGGTATGTAAGATAAGGAAGTATTGAAAGGATTTTTTTTTAAGTGCATTCAATTTAAATGTTCTTAGGTTATACTTAGTTATATTTTAGAAAAATAAGAAAAATTATTTTTAAATCAAATAGAAAAAAATGTATTCTATAATTTATATAGTCCAGGCGAATTAACTTTTTTGAAAAAAAAATTGTTATCCAAAGTTTTGTAGGTGGAAGTTGTAGAGGGGGTTATTACAAACAAGGGAGGGATGATTTGGGGGGTGGAAAAAGACATTATTGCGATTTCCGCCAAAAGTTGAGGACCTAGAAGAAAAAGTTGAAAATAAAAGTTATAGATCTAGAAAATATCTACAACTTTTGTACTAGTGACTTTTTCACATAACCTCAAAATTAGTTCGGAAAATGCAAAAAACTGCATTTTTAGATATTCATTTTTAGTTTCGGCAAATATTGTTCGATTTTCATGAAAATTTGATAGAAGGTGGCTTTTATAGACACAAACTATGAAAAAAAATTTCAAATTAAAATATTGAAAATTTGTCGAGTTATAACGTTTTTTCGGTAAAACACACTTTTTTTGGGGGGTGGAAAAAGACATTATTGCGATTTCCGGCCAAAGTTGAGGTCCCAGAAAAAAAAGTTGAATATAAAAGTTGTAGATCTTGGAAAAATCTATAACTTTTACATCAGTGACTTTTCCACATAACCTCAAAATTAGTTCGGAAAATGCAAAAAACTGCATTTTTAGATATTAATTTTTAGTTTCGGCAAATATTGTTCGATTTTCATGAAAATTTGGTAGAAGGGAGCTTTCATAGTAACAAACCATGAAAAAAATTTCGAATGTAAATATTGGAATTTTTTCGAAATTTTATGTTTTTTCGGTAAAAAACACTTTTTTTGGGGGGTGGAAAAAGACATTATTGCGATTTCCGGCCAAATTTGAGTTCCTAGAAAAAAATTTTAATATAAAAGTTGTAGTTCTTGGAAAAATCTACAACTTTTTCATTAGTGACTTTTTCACATAACCTCAAAATTAGCTCGAAAAACGCAAAAAACTGCATTTTTCGTTTTTTATTTTTAGTTTCGTCAAAAATTGTTCGATTTTGATGAAAATTTGGTAAAAGGGAGCTTTCATAGTAACAAACCATGAAAAAAATTTCGAATGTAAATATTGGAATTTTTTCGAAATTTTATGTTTTTTCGGTAAAAAACACTTTTTTTGGGGGGTGGAAAAAGACATTATTGCGATTTCCGGCCAAATTTGAGTTCCTAGAAAAAAAGTTTAATATAAAAGTTGTAGTTCTTGGAAAAATCTACAACTTTTTCATTAGTGACTTTTTCACATAACCTCAAAATTAGCTCGAAAAACGCAAAAAACTGCATTTTTCGTTTTTTATTTTTAGTTTCGTCAAAAATTGTTCGATTTTGATGAAAATTTGGTAGAAGGGAGCTTTCATAGTAACAAACCATGAAAAAAATTTCAAATTAAAATATTGAAAATTTGTCGAGTTATGACGTTTTTTCGGTAAAAAACATTTTTTTCAAACGAAAATTCTCCTTTAGAAAATTCTCGAAATAAGTTCCGCGGGTGCTTATTTTTTTCGCCTGGTCTATAACGTATAAGTTGAAATCGGTTGTGTAGGAAATTAATTGTTTAATTTTTTACGTGTAAAATTTTTAATCTAGTCAATATAAGTGAACAAAATACTTACCTAATATTATTAATCTGTGATGTTGATTTAATTTTAATTTTTTTAATTGTGTGATAAGGCTTATTGTTAAGAAGGACCTATATATGTTGATAATGCGAATTTTCTATTGTTGTTATAAAAAAAAACTTTACTAATATATTAATTTAAAAAAACGGATTTGTTATACCTAATAGGTAATTACAATTAAAAGTGGATTTTAATATCAATGTAATATTCTACCTACAATTTTATTTTAGGCTGTGTTATAGTCGAATAAAATTCTATAACTTTTATCCGAAATATTCTTTCAACCCCTCTTTTACGAATTTCCATATAAATAAAAAGGAATGAAAACAAATTTTTGTACAACTGCCATTAAAAGAGACATTTTTAATGCCTGTCAAACGTGTTAAAAGAAGACGTTTACAAAGTAGCCTGTTAAAAGTAAAATACAGAGACATAATGTAACAGGAAATTAGAATTATTGTTAAAATGTCAAAAAAATAATTAACTGACAATAGACGTCAAAATATGATTTTCTTGAAATACTTTTATTTTATTATCAAAATAGGAGTTGTACAATAAACTAAGTATGATATTTGTGTTAAAAGTAACATTTTATTTAGTTCATAAATAGCTATTTTATAAAAAAAACTCCTAAGCCTAACAAAGCAAGACTGGATGTGTAAAATTGGTTGCCTACAAAACGGGCGACATAACCTCAAAACGATTTTTAACCTCATAAAATACATTATTATTCGAATGTATTGAGAAATAAGGTGAAGTAAAGGTAAATTTTAAAAACATTCAAATTCCCTATTTTTTAATAGCCATTTTCATTTAATTTAGCTTTAAAAAAGTACTGGATGCTTTGATTTCTAGTAGCATAATACAATATATCTTTTTTAAGGTCCGACGATTTGTTTTTAGATTTGTCGTGAATATAGTTAACATATTAATAAATGCTTCGATTATATTCAAAATAAATGCAATTTCACCTACCTTAAGCAGCATTATCAGCAATGGGAATTACAAAAAATGGTTGCAGGAAAAACTTCTTATACAACGGTACAAGTGTCTTATATAAGCGACTTTGATCATTTCGAGATAAATAATCAAAGCAAATCGAAAAATTCACGTAACAATTATTACACTACACTAAAACGGCACTAATAAATTAAAAAAAAAACCGTATTAAAAATTTTCCGACCGAACCGACATATTCATGGCGTCTATTCCCATTCCAAGAAACTGAAGTTCGTTGTCTATGCAGTGATGCCAACTGTTTGAAAACTTTCCCCCTAAAGCATTTCCAAAAACCAATCAATTCAAACCAAAACTTACTTACTTATTAGAAAAATATATAAGTACATATTGATTGTACTAAGTATTTTTCTAAAAAGTACAAATAATAAAATACCACTGACTAATTTAACCCCCCAAAAAACTGCCTATACAGATTTAGGGAGAAAACTCCGGAGATGGCATCACTGTGTCTATGCACGAGAACGCACCCGCACAGCTGTTTTTCATAATCAAGTGTGCAGTGGACCACAGATCACCTTGAAGTGAACAACAAGTGTTTTAGTAGTGAATTAAGTTATACTAAGTTGGTTATTCTGGAATTTAGAACATTTGATATTCAATGAAAATGTATTTAACCGAGGCATATAGTAACAAAAAAACGAGTAATTACGTTAAATTCGTCTATTAAATTAATATTATTATGTGACTATGATGTTTTATAACACTACTTTTTCCTAAATTATCGTGCACGATGTGTTTTGTGTGTGAAATCATGTTTATTTGAGGTTAAGTCGATATCAAGACATTGGAAGATGCAGTTTTTTTTATGTAAGTTTTTATTTGTTTTGAATTAATATAATTACTTTAAGCTTCGTTCGAAAACTTGATGGTGTATCGTATAAAAATTAAAAATCACACAGTTGCCGTTCGAAAAGTCGAGGTGTATACAAAAATACCCGACAAAAGAAAGTGTCATATGACAGATTGAGCATTTGAATTTATTTTTTGTTTTGATTCTGCCGAGATAAACGTTTTAGATGTTAATTATTATTAGCATATTAAAATTGAATTTTCTTTTTACACATCTCCGTTGTTTAAATAAATACATTTTTAATTTTATCTTTCAACAAACAAAACAAACATGACCTTGAAAAAAAAACACCGTTCGAGTTTAGCACACCGAAGTGTGTTTTGATTCTCACTCCTTGAAACGATTTTCATACCAACAGCCAGCTTATCGAACGCAGCTTATATATTTTTCATACGAAATTAAATTTAATTGGTTTTCCATACATTTTGTTAGATAGATAGCGTAATTATCAAATAAAACCGATAATTAACAAGTTACTTAATGACATAGTAGTGTAAGTTCATATAACAACGAATCACGAACTCTAACGCCATTGGTCAGATCAATTGGCGGGAAAGCTGACAGGTGCATAATTTAAGATTTCACGAATTCCTGAAATTTAAAATTTCGCTGGCGGGAAACTTGACTTCATTTCAAGATTTTCCGATATTCGTGTAGAATTTTGGCTAATTTGACACTTTTGGCAGTTTGCATGTTAATTTTTAGGTTATGATACATTCATTTTAATTAATTTCGTAGTTTTCCGTGTACATAATCTTTGGTTTTTCAAAAAATAAACCCAACAGTCTTAACCATTATCCTAACCTAAAAAATGTTTAAAGATCCCCAAAACGTCTAAGAATTTACTTTTTTACGACTCTATAAAAACAACGATACGTTATCGTGATTCGTTGCTATATGAACTTACTTTTATGGTACTTGCGTCTAGTGCCACCGTTTAATTTTCTAGCACGCATGCGCATTTCATGATCAGTTTGCTTCGTCTTGTCATTTTGAATTTTTAGGTTAGAATAATTAGGAACTAATACTTGTTTTTGTTTCTAATAAGTTTCATAATTTTCTTGGTTAAAACAGATCATTGGTTAATTTTTGAAGAAGGAGAAGGAAAAATAACCATTCCATTCACCCTCTCCCTTCTGTATAGCTTTTTCAATGGTTTTCCTTGCCCTTTTCGATAAATTAGGAGGCAAACTGATCATGAAATGCGCATGCGTGTTTGCTAGTGATGAGAGATATTTCACGAACTGTTACTTTTTCACTGATGCGAACAAATCACAGTAAGTCATAGTTCCTATAAGCAAATTTAAAGCGAAAACGACAATGAATCGAATGAGTAAATCGAAATATTTGAAATCGAAGATAATATTGATCTCTTCATCGCGCTCATTCAACGAAAATTCGTCATAAAGTATGGAAAAAATTTTCAAATTAAAATATTTTTTCGGTAAAAAACACTTTTTTTGGGGGGTGGCAAATGACTAATATTATTGCGATTTCCTGCCAAAGTTGAAGTCCTGGAAAAAAAGTTGAACGTAACAGTTGTAGATCTCAAAAAGATCTATAACTTTTGTATTACTGAATTTTTCACATAATCTTAAAATTAGCTTGAAAAATGCAAAAAATTGCATTTTGCGTTTTTTATTTTTAGTTTCGTCAAAAATTGTTCGATTTGATGAAAATTTGGTAGAACGTAGCTTTCATAGTCACAAACCATGAAAAAAATTTCGAATGTAAATATTGGAATTTTTTCGAAATTTTATGTTTTTTCGGTAAAAAACACTTTTTTTGGGGGGTGGAAAGAGACATTATTGCGATTTCCGGCCAAATTTGAGTTCCTAGAAAAAAAAGTTTAATATAAAAGTTGTAGTTCTTGGAAAAATCTACAACTTTTTCATTAGTGACTTTTTCACATAACCTCAAAATTAGCTCGAAAAACGCAAAAAACTGCATTTTTCGTTTTTTATTTTTAGTTTCGTCAAAAATTGTTCGATTTTGATGAAAATTTGGTAGAAGGTAGCTTTCATAGTCACAAACCATGAAAAAAATTTTCGAATTAAAATATTGAAATTTTTTCGATTTTTCATGTTTTTTCGGTAAAAAACACTTTTTGGGGGGTGGAAAAGGACATTATTGCGATTTCCGGTTAAAGTTGAGTTCCTAGAAAAAAAAGTTGAATATAAAAGTGGTAGATCTTGAAAAAATCTACAACTTTTTCATAACTGACCTTTTCACATAACCTCAAAATTAGCTCGAAAAACACAAAAAACTGTATTTTTCGTTTTTTATTTTTAATTTCGTCAAAAATTGTTTGATTTTGATGAAAATTTGGTAGAAGGTAGCTTTCATAGTCACAAACCATTAAAAAAATTTTCGAATGAAAATATTGATATTTTTTCGATTTTTCATGTTTTTTCGGTAAAAAACACTTTTTGGGGGGTGGAAAAGGACATTATTGCGATTTCCGGTTAAAGTTGAGTTCCTAGAAAAAAAAGTTGAATATAAAAGTGGTAGATCTTGAAAAAATCTACAACTTTTTCATAAGTGACCTTTTCACATAACCTCAAAATTAGCTCGAAATACACAAAAAACTGCATTTTTTTTTAATTTTTAATTTCGTCAAAAATTGTTTGATTTTGATGAAAATTTGGTAGAAGGTAGCTTTCATAGTCACAAACCATTAAAAAAAATTTCGAATGAAAATATTGAAATTTTTTCGAATTTTTATGTTTTTTCGGTAAAAAACACTTTTTGGGGGGTGGAAAAGGACATCATTGCGATTTCCGGTTAAAGTTGAGTTCCTAGAAAAAAAAGTTGAATATAAAAGTGGTAGATCTTGAAAAAATCTAAAACTTTTTCATAAGTGACCTTTTCACATAACCTCAAAATTAGCTCGAAAAACGCAAAAGACTGCATTTTTCGTTTTTTATTTTTAGTTTCGTCAAAAATTGTTTTCTTTTCGATGAAAATTTGGTAGAAGCTTTCATAGTCACAAACCCTGAAAAAAAATTTCCAATAAAAATATCGGAAATTTTTCGAGTTATGACGTTTTTTCGGTAAAAACACTTTTTTTGGGGGGTGGGGGTGTAAAAAGACATTATTGCGACTCCCTTCATCGCTCTCATTCGACTAAAATTTGTCAACAAGATCGAATTTTGTTTTATTTATTATAATAGGATTATAAAGAGACTGTGCAAAGAGCAAATAGATAATCTTACGAAATGAAAATAGATGCAATTTTTCCCATCCTATATTCAAAACCGAATATCAAAAATGTCGTGATCACGTCACGTTTTAAAATAACTGATATTAAAAAATCGTATATCATTTCACAACGTGATTAAAAAATCACGAAATCGCTCATCACTACACTAGACGCAAGTCCTTCACGACTATTATTATATGCTACTAATAGTTAGGCAACCAGTTTAACTGAAAGTTTCTTTTGTTGATTTACAATCAAGGTGATTTATTGTTAAAAAATAATGTTGATGCTTCCTCCAATGATTCATCGAAGCATATTTTTTTCAGAATGTATTAAATAAATATTTAGGACAATCCCTCTTAAACAACGTTTAAATTATATATGAATTGTTGATACTAAGTGTATCATCCAGAGAGGTCAATACGACTTTTTAAAAATAAATATTCAACATTTTTAAATGAGAATTTATTTTTAAACCACTACAAAAAAAACGTTATCAATTTTATGATTACAACACACGATTCATTGTTCCTGCAGTTGTGGAACTTTCCTCGGTATCTATTTTTATCATTAAAATGTTGATGTGTTTTCAATAAGCAGTATGTTTTCTTAAAAATAGCTTACTCGGTATAAATTATTATATAAACAAACTAATTTATGTGTAAATAATTAGATTAGTTAGACTTATCAGAGAAATTCTTTTTTTTACAATATACAGTGTGTATTAAGAAAAGAGAAGATATAGAAAAGTTAATAGTATTTTTTATAAATTTTGCACAAAATAAATAATTGTTTAATAGTATAAATGGTAACAAAGTGTATAAATTAATTGCATTAAACATCAAATGTTACGGTTGGGCTGTAAAGTGTTCTACTCTAGGGGTCAGTTGTTGCAGATTCCATCAAAATATCACAGCTAGCATGACTCACATCCTTAATAAACTGCGCACATGTTTACAATAATTAGCTATAAACATTCATTATGATTCACTCTGTTTTGTATTCTTTTTTGTTTTTTAATAAAAAGATAATTAAAGTTTTAGGACAGTATCGGATTAAGAGAATGTTACGTCGAACCTGTACTGAGGATATGAAGAAAAAGAAGAAGTCATACATCTAGAACTGTCATCGATAAGTCTAAAATGTCATCGAAAAGTCTGGAACAGGTGAAAAATGTTAAAGAAGTTAAAAGTAAAGTTTAAAGAAGTTAAAGAGAAGGAGAGATGTGGATAGGAGGAAGAAGAGGACAAGGAGAGTCGAAGAAAGGAGGAGGAAGCAGAGAAGGAAATACGCGAGGGAGAGACGTAGAAAGGAGGAGAGGCGTAGACAAGCAGATGTAGAAATGAACGTTTATTTTTTAAATGGAGAACACTGTATATTTGAACATTTCTGATAACTACTGTCAATTTCGTTAACTACAATTCAGAATTTCCAAAATATACAGTGCGTTCCATTTGAAAAAAGTCGAATTCTATCCATTTTTTTCAAGTTTACAAAATATCAGTATTTTTTCACCACACTGTATGTAGTAACTAAAATTTGACTTTAAACTAGAAAGCCTCCAGCTATTGCCTTACTCTTTTCATTAGAACATTCAAATGATTGTTATACTTTTTTAAACTGAGAAAACATTTGTTGTTAGAAACAATAAAAATAACAACAAAATAATATTTTAAGTCGTTTGATGGTACTTCATTGCCGAACATTACATAAAATATATCGATGTACTTATTTTTTTCATAGTTGAATTAAAAAATAATCAAGTATTATTCAACTAAAAATTCTACTTGTAACTTTTCTATTTAACAAAAGAATGCAAAATAAAATGTTTCAAATAATATAGTCAAATCGATTCTTTCTTGGAAGTTGACGTTGAAGGTATACCGATTCGGCGCCTTCTAGGAACAATAATGCTCTCCAAAACGAATTAAACAATGAAGCAGAGATCAAGTCGTCCATAAAAAAACACTCACTAAATAATGGAGTCAAACGGTTCTGTTTACAATAGCACCATGGGGTGGCACTCGAGTTTAACAATAGAAAATATATAGCAGGTACCTATTTGTTGAATCGGTGTGGTGTGTGTGCGTCTCTGTTGTATGGGGTTGGGTGAGGGATTGTTCTTTTTGAGAGAGAAAAAGTGTTTTGTTAGAAAAACCAAAAGTGGACCGGACCTATATAGAATGTCTTATAGTAGATGAAAAAGAGCTTCAATTTTGAATAATGTTCAAAATCGAAAGCAATAATTAATATAAGTTAATCGAAAACGAGGGTGTGAAGAAAAAATGCACTGAAGGAGGAGGTAGGCAGAAAAAAAGTCATCGAATGCGAGGGTATCGAATATGAGGGAATGTGGAAAAAGTGTATAGAAAGCGAGGGTATGTAGAAAGTGAGGGTATGTAGAAATAATGTATCGAGAGCGAGGGTATGTAGTAAAAGTGTATAGAAAGCGAGGGTATGTAGAAAAAGTGTATAGAAAATGAGGGTATGTAGAAATAATGTATCGAAAGCGAGGGTATGTAGAAAAACTGTAAAGAAAGCGAGGGTATGTTGAAAAAGTGTATAGAAAGCGAGGGTATGTAGAAATAATGTATCGAAAGCGAAGGTATCGAGAGCGAGGGTATGAAGTAAAAGTGTATAGAAAGCGAGGGTATGTAGAAAAAGGTATCGAAAGTGCGGATATGTAGAAAAAGTGTATAGAAATCGAGGGTATGTAGAAATAATGTATCGAAAGCGAGGGTATGAAGTAAAAGTGTATAGAAAGCGAGGGTATGTAGAAAAAGGTATCGAAAGTGCGGATATGTAGAAAAAGTGTATAGAAAATGAGGGTATGTAGAAATAATGTATCGAAAGCGAGGGTATGTAGAAAAACTGTAAAGAAAGCGAGGGTATGTTGAAAAAGTGTATAGAAAGCGAGGGTATGTAGAAATAATGTATCGAAAGCGAAGGTATCGAGAGCGAGGGTATGAAGTAAAAGTGTATAGAAAGCGAGGGTATGTAGAAAAAGGTATCGAAAGTGCGGATATGTAGAAAAAGTGTATAGAAAATGAGGGTATGTAGAAATAATGTATCGAAAGCGAGGGTATGTAGAAAAACTGTAAAGAAAGCGAGGGTATGTTGAAAAAGTGTATAGAAAGCGAGGGTATGTAGAAATAATGTATCGAAAGCGAAGGTATCGAGAGCGAGGGTATGAAGTAAAAGTGTATAGAAAGCGAGGGTATGTAGAAAAAGGTATCGAAAGTGCGGATATGTAGAAAAAGTGTATAGAAAGCGAGGGTATGTGGAAATAATGTATCGAAAGCGAAGGTATGTAGAAAAAGTGTATAGAAAACGAGGGTATGTAAAAAGAATGTATCGAGAGCGAGGGTATGAAGTAAAAGTGTATAGAAAGCGAGGGTATGTAGAAATAATGAAACCGAATAATGTACCGAAAGCGAGGGTATGTAGAAAAACTGTAAAGAAAGCGAGGGTATGTTGAAAAAGTGTATAGAAAATGAGGGTTTGTAGAAATAATGTATCGAAAGCGAAGGTATCGAGAGCGAGGGTATGAAGTAAAAGTGTATAGAAAGCGAGGGTATGTAGAAAAAGGTATCGAAAGTGCGGATATGTAGAAAAAGTGTATAGAAAGCGAGGGTATGTGGAAATAATGTATCGAAAGCGAAGGTATGTAGAAAAAGTGTATAGAAAACGAGGGTATGTAAAAAGAATGTATCGAGAGCGAGGGTATGAAGTAAAAGTGTATAGAAAGCGAGGGTATGTAGAAATAATGAAACCGAATAATGTACCGAAAGCGAGGGTATGTAGAAAAACTGTAAAGAAAGCGAGGGTATGTTGAAAAAGTGTATAGAAAATGAGGGTATGTAGAAATAATGTATCGAAAGCGAAGGTATCGAGAGCGAGGGTATGAAGTAAAAGTGTATAGAAAGCGAGGGTATGTAGAAAAAGGTATCGAAAGTGCGGATATGTAGAAAAAGTGTATAGAAAATGAGGGTATGTAGAAATAATGTATCGAAAGCGAGGGTATGTAGAAAAACTGTAAAGAAAGCGAGGGTATGTTGAAAAAGTGTATAGAAAGCGAGGGTATGTAGAAATAATGTATCGAAAGCGAAGGTATGTAGAAAAAGTGTAAATAAAGCGAGGGTAAGTTGAAAAAGTGTATAGAAAGCGAGGGTATGTAGAAAAAGTATATAGAAGGTGAGGGTATGTAGAAAAAGTGTATAGAAAGTGAGGGTAAGTTGAAAAAGTGTATAGAAAGCGAGGGTATGTAGAAAAAGTATATAGAAGGTGAGGGTATGTTGAGGGTATGTTGAAAACGAGGGTATATAGAAAGAATGTATCGAAAGTGAAGGTATGTAGAAAAAGTGTATAGAAAACGAGGGTATGTAAAAAGAATGTATCGAGAGCGAGGGTATGAAGTAAAAGTGTATAGAAAGCGAGGGTATGTAGAAAAAGGTATCGAAAGTGCGGGTATTTAGAAAAAGTGTATAGAAAATGAGGGTATGTAGAAATAATGTACCGAAAGCGAGGGTATGTAGAAAAACTGTAAAGAAAGCGAGGGTATGTTGAAAAAGTGTATAGAAAGCGAGGGTATGTAGAAATAATGTATCGAAAGCGAAGGTATGTAGAAAAAGTGTAAATAAAGCGAGGGTAAGTTGAAAAAGTGTATAGAAAGCGAGGGTATGTAGAAAAAGTATATAGAAGGTGAGGGTATGTAGAAAAAGTGTATAGAAAGTGAGGGTAAGTTGAAAAAGTGTATAGAAAGCGAGGGTATGTAGAAAAAGTATATAGAAGGTGAGGGTATGTTGAGGGTATGTTGAAAACGAGGGTATATAGAAAGAATGTATCGAAAGTGAAGGTATGTAGAAAAAGTGTATAGAAAACGAGGGTATGTAAAAAGAATGTATCGAGAGCGAGGGTATGAAGTAAAAGTGTATAGAAAGCGAGGGTATGTAGAAAAAGGTATCGAAAGTGCGGGTATTTAGAAAAAGTGTATAGAAAATGAGGGTATGTAGAAATAATGTACCGAAAGCGAGGGTATGTAGAAAAACTGTAAAGAAAGCGAGGGTATGTTGAAAAAGTGTATAGAAAGCGAGGGTATGTAGAAATAATGTATCGAAAGCGGAGGTATGTTGAAAAAGTGTATAGAAAGCGAGGGTATGTAGAAAAAGTGTAAAGAAAGCGAGGGTATGTTGAAAAAGTGTATAGAGAGTAATCGGAAAGTGAAGATAAACAGTGTAATATTCAAGTGGTAAAAATGAATTAGAATTTTTTATACGATATCTCAGGATATGAAAAAGATATCGACTCGAGGTTTTCTCTGTTTTATTACTAATTTAGTCTACTTTTGCAGATGGCACCACCGTGTTCTCTCTACTACCGAAATTGCTAGGAATTGAGCGATTTCATGACAATTATCGAAGTGAAACACGATTTTTTTACTTATAGACAATTTCTTGGGCTACCTCCAATAGGTGAGTGGACTTTGATACTGATTATAGGCGAATGGTGTTCAAAAATTGGTCCGAAACTGGCAAAAAAAAACGTTTTTCTCGGGGGAAAATCATAAAGGCTACGAAGGAGAATGGTAATAATTAAAAAGCCAGAAATTTGCTTTTCAAACGTACAATGGCCATTTTTGCATCTCTGCGAATTTTTTTGCACAACTCAGGTGCTTTCTTTAGAGGGTTCTTGGAAAAATACATGAGTTTGGGAAAATACAAGAAAATATGGGAAAGATCAAATGAAAATTACATTAATTCTACAAAAATATATGAAATATCAAAAATACAATAAACATTGTCCAAAACTCTGTGATTCACTACAGGAATTCACATAGGTCGAATAAATATTCTTGGTCATCAACATCTTCCTCCTCTTGCTCTCGCTCTTCCCCTTTTTCTCTTTCTTCTTCCTGTTCTATTTCTTGCCCTGCCGCCAATTCTTCGAGTAATTGACGGGAAACCAATTTTTGGAACTTTGGGACCGGAAATACCCCCCTAAAATAGCGATTAGGTGTGTGAAATTTCTAGATGTTAAACGGAAAATTCATGGACCGGCAGGTTACTGGACTATATTTTCAACATTTTCACCATCAAATCTTATCTTAATTTTTTTGTTTCGGATTCGTCACTCGATAAACGTAAAAATATTCCAACAATCCAACCAGCTACTGTGTAGTAGGTACCTACTATCAATAAAAAAAAAACAAAGCTTGTCAAAACGAATAATTTCCCCTCCGGGCTATTACCGACCGAAAGTACAGTCTCCTCAGCCGTGTAGGTATTATTATAGCGAAGAAAAGAAAACCAGTGCATACATTGCTCAGTCATTTCATCCTAAGAGCATCTCCTACGCCCTGAACTTTCTTACCTCAAACGACCAAACGACGATTCCGCCTTATACTCGTTTTCTCGGTACTATATTCGTTTGGTTGACTGTTCGTAGTAACCCCACCACATTCCTGTGTAGTAGCGTAGTATAGTAAAATCAACGCGTATACGCCACCGAACGAACAGAACAGTTCTAGATGTACGTCTTCGAGTTGGGATTCGTTAACGACATCGAATCGGCGCCGGCTACTACTTACTACTGTGTTTATAGATATTTTTAAATTAGAAATTAGTGCGTCTGAGTCGGACTAAAATAACTTTTCAAAGTGATTTTTTTGTTAAACTATCCTTAATTTATAGGTAAGTTTTTTTTTGTTGTTGTTATACACAGTATAAACAAAATTGAGTTTCGAGGGTTTGTTTGTTTGTTGCAAACGCTCCGTTCCGTAGATAAGTGTTGGTTTAGCAAACAACATTAAAGCAAAGATAAGCGTTTTAAGGCTCGGTGGTACCGCATGGGCAGCTTGGAATGGCCGTCCGAAAAATATTTACTGAAATATTCAAGGACTATTTTGGGTAATGTAGGTTTACCTGGTAGGTAGGTGTTTTTACCTTTACGACGAAAAATTTGTAGTACTACCAATATTTGATTAGGCTACCCTGTATATAAATCAATTTTGATTGGTACTTTTCCTATTTTTGATAAACTAAATGAGAAACGTAAAATATTGGATATGAAGGAAGAAAGAGAAAATTGAATCGAAAAAGGAACACAAGAAAGGGTGGATAGCCATAGAGCGGCAATAAACCATTGGCGTTGCATTTTTCGGGATAGTTTCTGATTGATTTCATTTGTCGGGTTTATTTAATAATGCAAAAGTTAGACAAATATCATATTATTAGTAAGTAATTATTATAGTATTAAGAGCCGATTTTACGGAGACCTTCTTAATTTTTCACAATTTTGTACGTTGCTTCTTTTTAATAAAGCAAAATAAAGTGTATTTGTTTGTGACTTTTTTAAAATAATTATTATCTTTATCTTTTTATATAACTTTTAGGATTCTTTTTTGTAATTTATCAAATACCTACCAATCATATTTCAGCCTATACTTTTATCTAATAGAAAAAATCCAAATATATAAATTTATCCTAATACAAAATTATTTGACGGAATAAAAAAAAACTGTAAGGTCCATCCCTACTTGGCAAAACCCTTAAACTGTAATTACAAGACACCAGACGTGATGCCTGAATTTCATAAAGATGAACATGGTCCGAGTAGATTGAAAAACCTGGAATTAGATAGAAAAACAATCTGAGTATTCAATTTGTCATAAATAATGATTAATTATTTAACAAATGATCAGAATAGTTAAAATAAGGTTACACTGCAAGCGGTTCAAACTCTCCACAATACAGGGGGGTGGAAGGAGATATGGGTGACGTGAGAAGTCACCCTGTATCAGAAATGGACAAACCGTAAGTGGCGCAAACTCTCCACAGAACAGGATTGGGTGAATAGAAAATGCAACAACAAATTGTTACGGTTTTAAGGCCTAACCAACGATATAATCAAATACCACTATTTTTTGACTGCAGTTTCTCACGATTAAGGGAATTGTCCTTCTTCTATATAGCGACCATAGCATATTAGCTTAACTAGAATATCGATTAGTGGAGTAAGACTCTTATTTCGTTAGACTGATTCTTGGTTATGTTTTCGGCCTGTCAGTCTCCACTGAGGTCAAGGTTAAAATAACAATACTTGCTTAAAATGGACTGATAATTAACAGAAATATCAGGTGTCTGACCTGATCCTCACAGGAAATGCTTGTCTGTACATGGTCTTGATTTTGTCACTTTTTATTGCCTGATTAGCTTGACACTGGAAGCTTTTAAAAATCTCAATTTGAGGATTTGTGCTAATAGGATTGTGAGATCCATAATTTCCATATTGGCCATTTCTTGAAAAAGGATTCAATTAGTGAATACTTCGATGCCGAACAATCATCAACAGGTAGGTGCTCAAATAACATATCGAAACCATTACATAGCGGTTTATAGTTGTAGACATAGTTTACTATTAAGTATTTCAATTTTAGGCCTCTAATCTACCATACTCTACTCTTCTCTTTCTGTTTCCTTGGACAGCTTGTACCAACAAGGTTTAAAACATAACTAATGGTTTAAGCAAAATGGGGGGTTGTACCAAAATGGATCAGTGGGTAACCAGAGTTTTGCCAACGGGTTTGTTAACCGCCCAAAAGTGAGTGGTTAAAATGATAATCCTAGTTTTCTTACCTAAAAACTTTGTGTCAGTGGATTCTGTAAATTTTTTATATTTATTAAATTATAATAATGGAATATCCTGATTTACCAAATTTTAATGATGACGAAGATTTCAATGAACTTGTAAATTTCCATGTAAATCTTTTGCCGTAAAGTTTTTTGACTTTTTTTTTTATTCTTATTCATTTTCAGTAAATAAAATAATATACAAAAGCAAACAACACTTCAGGAACTGAGGGTTAGAATCGCATTAAAAATTCTTCTTTTATATTTTCTCTTTGGCAAAACGTAAGTAATTTACCTCAAAGTAGTTCATTCGTCTAACATTCATTGATACCAACCTTTCAAAGTAAATAATTAACAAAACTGCACGAAAACACCACTGGTACAACGCGCACCGGTTTAAACTTCTGTTAAATTTAACCCTAGGGTTAAATAAACCAGGTTTAGCCGACTGTTGGTACAACTCGCCCACAATCATTTATAAATAACAAAAGTTTATAATTTGTTTTTAACGTATGACACTTGACTTGACACTGTCTAGTCTTTTTTATTTTTTTTGGAATTTTTCATATTTTGTTTTTTTTAATTAATTTTATTTTTGACGTAATTCTACGGTCTTTAGTTTGCGAAAAATGATCAATAATATAATTAGAAATTGCATCATTTTGTTTTAAGTGTAAATCTTTTTCAATGATATTAAAGTGTATCATCGCGATCGCTAGAGGCAAGCCTCCTGAGAGTGTTGCCATTTCAGCTATTTTTTAACTACTGAAAAATGACTGAAATAACTACTGAAAACGGGGAATTGTAAAATTCAAAAATTATTAGATAGTGCTATTTGCTGGATAAATTGGTGAAGAGGCTGAACTCTTTACTGTCCGTTTCACTAATTGTCAACTCACTCGAAAACACGCTTATATATAGTCTTTATCAATTCTCAAAAATTCCAGTACCTTCCGCGCTTGTCCTATGCATAAACAAAGTGTCTTTTCGAGAATGTTCCCGGAAGCGCATTCACTAAAATTTATAATCGAAAGACAGGGCCGGCTTTGAGTTGGTGTTATAAACTGAATTAATACGAACATTGAAAAAGCGACGCCCGACTCCTGCACGCCCATTCCAATCACCCCCTCTCACTGTCGCATCACATTAATATGGACATTTCGTAGATCAAATCCCACTTCTGATATACAGGTTCAGCAAATATTTGTCTTCCATATGTAGAGTCTCATATATAGGAGAAACATTGAGCACTATACATTCCCCTCCTCGAAACGTCCATTTCTCTAAATATTGCCTCTCTGTTCTTCTATACACTCAAATAATGGCTAAACGGAAGATAATTATTTGCCGAATCTGAATATTGAAAAAAAGGACCGCCGACAGAAGCTTGCTTCTTGTGCACAAAAGAATGACCATTTTTCGAAAATTTTGACCATTTTTCCAAATTTTAACAATTATTGACCATTTTTGACAGGTTCTGACAATTATTGACCATTTTTGATAATTTTTAAAAAATTTCGACCATTTTTCAAGTATTTTAACAATTATTGACCATTTGACAGTTTTTTATAATTATTGACCATTTTTTCAAAATTTTAACAGTTTTTGACCATTTTTGACAGTTTCTGACAATTATTTACCATTTTTGACAGTTTCTGACAATTATTTACCATTTTTGACAATTTTTCAAAAATTTTGACAATTTTTAACAATGATTGACCATTTTTGACAGTTTTTTTAAATTATTGACAGTTTTTGACAATTTTTGACAGATTCTGACAATTATTGACCATTTTTGACAATTTTTAACAACTATTGACCATTTTTGATAGTTTTTTATAATTATTGACAGTTTTTGACAATTTTTAACAACTATTGGCCATTTTTGACAGTTTTTTATAATTATTCTGACAATTATTGACCATTTTTGACAATTTTTAACAACTATTGACCATTTTTGACAATTTTTAACAACGATTGACCATTTTTGACAGTTTTTTATATTTATTGACAATTTTTGACAGTTTTTGACAGATTTCGACAATTATTGACCATTTTTGACAATGTTTAACAATTATTGACCATTTTTGACAGTTTTTTTATAATTATCGACCATTTTTTCAAATTTTAACAATTATTGACCATTTTTGACAGTTTTTTATATTTATTGACAATTTTTGACAGTTTTTGACAGATTTAGACAATTATTGACCATTTTTAACAATGTTTAACAACTATTGACCATTTTTGACAGTCTTTATAATTATTGACAATTTTTAACAATGATTGATAATTTTTAACGATGATTGACCATGTTTGACAGTTTTTTAAAATTATTGACAAGTTTTGACAGTTTTTGACAATTTTTGACAGATTCTGATAATTATTTACCATTTTTGACAATGTTTAACAACTATTGACCATTTTTGACAGTCTTTATAATTATCGACAATTTTTAACAATGATTGATAATTTTTAACAATAATTGACCATGTTTGACAGTTTTTTTAAAATTATTGACAAGTTTTGACAGTTTTTGACAATTTTTGACAGATTCTGACAATTATTGACCAATTTTGACAATTTTTACCAACTATTGACCATTTTTGATAGTTTTTTAGAATTATTGACAGTTTTTGACAATTTTTGACAGATTCTGACAATTATTGACAATTTTTAACAACTATTGGCCATTTTTGACTGTTTTTTTATAATTATTCTGACAATTATTGACCATTTTTGACAATTTTTAACAACTATTGACCATTTTTGACAGTTTTTCATAATTATTGACAGTTTTTGACAGATTTCGACAATTATTGACCATTTTTGACAGTCTTTATAATTATTGACAATTTTTAACAATGATTGATAATTTTTAACAATGATTGACCATTTGTGACAGTTTTTTAAAATTATTGACAAGTTTTGACAGTTTTTGACAATTTTTGACAGATTCTGATAATTATTTACCATTTTTGACAATTTTTAACAACTATTGACCATTTTTGATAGTTTTTTATAATTATTGACAGTTTTTGACAGATTCTGACAATTATTGACAATTTTTAACAACTATTGGCCATTTTTGACAGTTTTATAATTATTCTGACAATTATTGACCATTTTTGACAATTTTTAACAACTATTGACCATTTTTGACAATTTTTAACAACTATTGACCATTTTTGACAGTTTTTTATAATTATTGACAATTTTTGACAGTTTTTGACAGATTTCGACAATTATTGACCATTTTTGACAATGTTTAACAACTATTGACCATTTTTGACAGTCTTTATAATTATTGACAATTTTTAACAATGATTGACCATTTTAGACCATTTTTCCAAATTTTAACAATTATTGACCATTTTTGAGCATTTATGACAGATTCTGACAATTATTGACAATTTTTAACAACTATTGACCATTTTTGATAGTTTTTTATAATTATTGACAGTTTTTGACAATTTTTGACAGATTCTGACAATTATTGACAATTTTTAACAACTATTGGCCATTTTTGACAGTTTTTTAAAATTGTTGACAGTTTTTGACAATTTTTGACAGATTCTGACAATTATTGACCATTTTTGACAATTTTTAACAACTATTGACCATATTTGATAGTTTTTTTATAATTATTGACAGTTTTTGACACTTTTTGACAGGATCCGACAATTATTGACAATTTTTAACAACTATTGGCCATTTTTGACAGATTTTTATAATTATTCTGACAATTATCGACCATTTTTGACAATTTTTAACAACTATTGACCATCTTTGACAGTTTTTCATAATTATTGACAATTTTTGACAGTTTTTGACAGATTCCGACAATTATTGACAATTTTTAAGAACTATTGACCATTTTTGACAGTCTTTTATAATTATTGACCATTTTTTCAAAATTTTGACAATTTTTGACAATTTTTCAAAATTTTAACGCAGCGTTATTTCAATGCGTCTCTCTCTCTTTCTATATCTACACTGAACGTACACTATAGCCTGCGTCTCTCTCTCTCTCTCTCTCTCTCTCTCTCTCTCTCTCTCTCTCTCTCTCTCTCTGCACTGAACGTACACTATGTCCTGCGTCTCTCTCTCTCTTTCTAATGAGTCATCGCGTGCAATAAGAAGCAAGCTTCAAAAGCGAAATTATCTTGACTCGAACCCGAGACCCCTCGGTTAGAAAACCCTCTGCGCCTCGGACGGTTCCTATCCATCAATGTTCTGTTCGGTTTTATAAGCTACCACTAACCACGACTGCGTCTTACAGTTTTTTAGGTTAATTTTGAAAAAAACTCATGTTAGTTTTTATAAGTTCTTGCAATAATTAAATAGGCCACACTGTATAAAATTCGATTGAAAATGGTACTTTTTCTTCCACTTTTTGAAAAATTAAATGGAAAATATATTTGAGGTTAAAATATATACAGGAAGATACATTTTTGCGATATACAATCTGGAAGCAAACACATTTTTTCTAAAAAAAAATAAAAGAACGACTATGTGGATAAATTAAAAGCAAAACCTCAAACAACAAATAATTTCAAACTTTCACTTCTTGTAACATATACACATGGCCAAGGGTTTAACAGGTATAAGCTACATATTCCAAAAATTGAAAAAGCGAGACCATCGGAGAATCGAACCCGAGACCTCTCAGTTACAAGCCCTTACGCTAAGCCCAGCGCTACGACGGTTCCTACCTATCGATGTTCTGGTCGTCATTATATGTTATCATTAACCGCGATTATACTTTATCCTTTTTGAGTCTTCCACACTGGTATTTATAGTTTTAAATATGATGTAAACAAAGCATAATCTTTATGTACAAAAGTAGTAATTCCATTTGATAAAAGATAAAAACGTTTGTTTTTTTTGTCTACTACTGTGAGTGTAAAAATACGTAGTGCCTGGCAATAATAATAAATGATTGTCGCATGATTTTTTCTACCGATTCAGCCAAAATGTGTGAGTGTGTGTACAATCTTTTTAACAACCACTCCTGCTTACATAAATACACCAGGGGTCATTGGCGTCCTCTATATAAATACATATGAAGCGGCTAGTCGAGTCGTTTTAGTTGCCAACACGTCTGTAAATAATTCATTTTATTTTATTTTTTTTTCTTATGAAATACTCGACTACATAGTTGCCATATAAATATATGTTGATAGTAGAGCTGATAATAATCAATTAATCGTTAAAACATGTTTCTTATTAGAGATGGGTCTATAAAGACGCCAGATTTGATACAATGTGATTTTTTTATGGTGCTCTTTATAGCCGCACCGGTTTTTTTATATTATTGTTACGCGAGCTACTGCATTAATATGCTCACTTAGTGCCCCCAGTGAAATCCCCGTATGAGACGACTGAGCCCAATTTTCGAGAAGCATCCAAAATACGAAACATCGAGAATATCCACTGCATCCGCCAGAACGTCGAGCGAATTCTAGAAATACGACGCGCGAGTATAAATAGGCCACGAGCATCGCTGCAGGCAATTTTAGTCAATCAGTCAGTGTTGATACCGAAGGAAAGTAATCGCGCCTCGATAAAGTGTTTATTAAGTGACTCTCATATAAATTATAATTAGTGTGTTTAGTGTATTAGATAAATTATTAAATAAGGAGTGAATTACATATAAATCTGTAAATATAAATTAGAATAAACGTTACATTATTTTTTTTATTTTTGTGTTTTTAAATACTATGTTGCCACATCTATAAGAAAATTGATTCTTTGATGCTGAGACAACCTGTATATTTTTTATTATCTCCAACCTTTTGTGAATATTTAACTGAAATTTCCACTCTAGATTCAAAGTTCGATTACTCTATTCAGGACGATCCAAAAATACTGATATTTTCTAAATCCCTCCAATTCACCCGAACTAACACCAATCATTTCAACGTACACATATATATAAGTATACACCACGCTTGATATACGTTCAAAAAAATTAAAGCCATCATAATAATTCACAACAATTAGAGACATAACATTGCACAGTATAGTTTCATTTGCATCCATTTGTCGACAATAAACAATCATTATTTAAATTACATTCAATCCGAAAAAAAAAATAACGGCAAACAACGCAGTGTATCTTGTTATTATTTAACAGAACCACCAGACCAGGCTTTTATTACACAAGTAAAAACTACTAGGTATAATAAAACATTTTATACAGGGTGTCCCCACCGTGTACAGGATTTGAACCCCATGCCTACAATTCATCATTTTCAGCATCCAAACCTCTATACCGCTCGGCTACGAAGACATAATATTTGTATGTTGTATATAGACTAGGATTGGAGAATTATCGATGGTTCATCGATAACTATCGATATTTTTGATTATCGAAAAAAATCGATTGTTTTCGGTACTCTTGAGATGTTTAGGTGAAGAATTTATTTTGAAAGCTGATATATGGAATAAAAATGCTATCAAAAAATGAGACAGAGAGAGAGAGAGAGAGAGAGAAAGAGATGGGAGAAAGAAAGATAAAGAGAGAGAGAGAGAGAGAGAAATAAAGAGAGATAGGAAAGAAAAAGAAAAATGAGAAAGAGAGGGATGGGAGAGAAAGGGGGAGAGAGGTATATGGAAGAGAGAGAGTTGCGAGAGGGAGAGATATGGAAGAGAGAGAGAGAGAGGGCAGAGAAAGTTGAGAGAGAGATGAGAGAAAGAGATAGGATAGAGGGAGAGAAAGAGATAGGAGAGAGAGGGAGATGGCAGAGAAAGAGAGAGTTAGGAAAGAGAGAGAGATAGGGAAGAAAGAGAGAGATGGGAGGGAGGGAGAGAAAGAAAGATGGGAGAAAGAGGGATATGGAAGAGAGAGAGGCGGGAGAGAAAGAAAGATGGGACAGAGAGATAAAAATAAGAGAGAGGGAGAGATAGGAAAGAGAGAGAGAGATAATAAGGAGAGAGAAAGAAAGGTGAGAGAGAGAGAGAAAGAAATATGAGAGAGAGATGGGAGAGAAAAAAAGAAAAATGAGAGAGAGATGGGAGAACGAGAAAGAAAAATGAGAGAGAGATGGAAGAGAGGGAGATGGGAGAGAAAGAAAGAAAAATGAGAGAGAGATGGGAGAACGAGAAAGAAAAATGAGAGAGAGAGATGGAAGAGAGAGAGATATGGGAGAGAGAGAGATATGGGAGATAGAAAGAAGGAAGAGAAAGAGAGTGTATTGCGTGTGATTACAATCATTATTTTAAACTGTCTGAGTCTAAGAAGGATTCGGTAAGATTCGCGACCCTCGGACTATTGTAAGCATTTTATTTCTTTTTAGACCATTTTTGACAATTTTTCAAAAATCTTGACCATTTTTCAAAATTTTAACAATTATTGACCATTTTTGACAATTATTCACCAATTTTGTCCATTTTTGACAATTTATCAAAATTTTTGACAATTGTTGACCATTTTTCAAAATTTTAACAATTATTGATCATTTTCGACAATTATTGAACAATTATTAACAATTTTTGACAATTATTGGCCATTTTTCAAAATTTTTACCATTTTTAACAATTATTGACCATTTTTCAAAATTTTAACAATTATTCACCATTTCGATAATTATTGACCAATTTTGACAGTTTTTGACAATTATTGTCCATTATTGACCATATTTAACAATTTTTCAAAAATCTTGACCATTTTTCAAAATTTTAACAATTATTGATCATTTTTGACAGTTATTGAACAATTTTGACACTTATTAACAATTTTTGACAATTATTGGCCATTTTTCAAAATTTTAAACATTTTTGACAATTATTGACCGTTCTTTCAAAATTTTGACTATTTTTGACAATTATTGACCATTTTTCAAAATTTTAACAATTTTTGACCATTTTTAACAATTATTGACCATTTTGACAATTATTGAGCAATTTTGACAGTTTTTGACAATTATTGACCATTTTTAACAATTTTTCGAAAATCTTGACCATTTTTCAAAATTTTAACATTTATTCACCATTTTTAACAATTATTGACCAATTTTGACAGTTTTTGACAATTATTGTCCATTATTGACCATATTTAACAATTTTTCAAAAATCTTGACCATTTTTCAAAATTTTAACAATTATTGATCATTTTTGACAATTATTGAACAATTTTGACACTTATTAACAATTTTTGACAATTATTGGCCATTTTTCAAAATTTTGAACATTTCTGACAATTATTGACCGTTCTTTCAAAATTTTGACTATTTTTGACAATTATTGACCATTTTTCAAAATTTTAACAATTTTTGACCATTTTTAACAATTATTGACCATTTTGACAATTATTGAGCAATTTTGACAGTTTTTGACAATTATTGACCATTTTTAACAATTTTTCGAAAATCTTGACCATTTTTCAAAATTTTAACATTTATTCACCATTTTTAACAATTATTTACCATTTTTGACCAATTTTGACAGTTTTTGACAATTATTTACCATTCTTTTAGAATTTTTGTCGATTTTTTACCATTTTTGACAGTTTTTTACAATTATTGACCATTTTTCAAAATTTTTACCATTTTTGACAATTATTGACCATTTTTCAAAATTTTTACCATTTTTGACAATTATTGACCATTTTTCAAAATTTTAACAATTATTGACCATTTTTCAAAATTTTAACAATTATTGTCTATTTTTAACAATTATTCACCATTTTGGACAATTATTGACCAATTTTGACAGTTTTTGACAATTATTGTCCATTATTGACCATATTTAACAATTTTTCAAAAATCTTGACCATTTTTCAAAATTTTTGACAATTGACCATTTTTAACAATTATTCACCATTTTTAACAATTATTGACCAATTTTGACAGTTTTTGACAATTATTTACCATTCTTTTAAAATTTTGACGATTTTTTACCATTTTTGACAATTTTTTACAATATTATTGACCATTATTGACCATTTTTCAAAAATTTTGACCATTTTCCAAAATTTTGACAATTGACCATTTTTCAAAATTTTAACAATTATTCACCATTTTTAACAATTATTGACCATTTTGACAGTTTTTGACAATTATTTACCATTCTTTTAAAATTTTGACGATTTTTTACAATTTTTTACCAATTTTGACAATTTTTTACAATTATTGACCATTTTTCAAATTTTTATCATTTTTGACAATTATTGACCATTTTTCAAAATTTTAACAATTATTGACTATTTTTAACAATTATTCACCATTTTGACAATTATTGACCAATTTTGACAGTTTTTGACAATTATTGTCCATTATTGACCATTTTTAACAATTTTTTCAAAAATCTTGACCATTTTTCAAAATTTTTGACAATTGACCATTTTTCAAAATTTTAACAATTATTTACCATTTTTAACAGTTATTGACCATTTTTGACAATTATTGACCAATTTTGACAATTATTTAACATTCGTTTAAAATTTTGACAATTTTTTACAATTATTGACCATTATTGACAATTTTTGATAATTATTGACCATGTTTCAAAATTTTGACAATTATATATAAACAACAGACTATCAAAAATTATCGACAATAATCGATAGTAAAAATAGCATTGTCGATAAATATCGATAGTCGGGACTATCGATAGTTCTCCATTTCTAATATAGACCAGATGCTATATGTCAAACGCAACATGCAGACCTCTATACCACTCTGCTACAAAGACATAATAATTTATCAAACAATATGTTGCATGTATGTCAAAACTAAATGTGTGACGTTTTATCACATAATTAAAGCAATTAATTATTATTATTTTTGATTTAATTTTTGAAAATATTGGTTGTTGTTGTTGTATAAAACCACGATTCCTGGACTCGAACTCTTCGCCTACAATTCATAATTTTCAGCAGCCAAACCTCTATTCCATCCGGCTACGAAGACATAAAAAGGTAACGCTTTTATTTAACGTAACGACCCAACTTCATCGATTTTATTAGAAATAAAAAACCTTTTCATTTTCCAACTTTAGAGCCATATAACTCGTTAACGAAGCGAAAAATTTCATATAAAGTATTATAATTATTTTTAGTCTCCCAAGTTTTTTAAGTCCTGGGACGTATTTTTGATTAGAAACAACTACTAGTCGAACCAAAATGTCCCATTTAACTCCGTAGATGTAATAGTAAGCTGCACTGAAATTTTTTTTAATCTGTTTATTTTTATCGCACTCTATTTATAAAAACAATTCGATGATAAACTGAAATCTTATCAACTTATCTGGTAGTTTTTTTCTAGAAAACATTAACCTATTTCTAAAATTAATTTTTTGTGTCTTGCTTGTTTTTTTTCTCTTTTCTCTCTCATACTTACCAGATCTGATTCCCAGTGATTACTGACATCAAAAACTAGCATTTGGTCTTAACCGAACACCCTGTAGCTAATTTATTGTTATTGAAAGATGCTATTATAGAGATAAGATAGAAGAATACGTGCAATAGTGTTAAGTTAAACAATACATGTAAGTATTGAGTTAATGATGGTCAGTCGGACGTCGAAATGTCGCATAATGAGGCACGTTCTCTATTGAGATTTTCAATTATTTTTTTTTTATTAAATGACAACAACTCATTACGAATGCACCACCGTGCACAGTGTCTGAAATGTTTCATTTTGCAATTATTGAACTTATCAAGGTCAGACTTTTTAATTTTATTATTAAAACTTTTGTTATTTTAAATGGAACACTCCGTATATTAAATCACACGAAGGCGGATTTTTTTATAAATTCGAAATTTTACCACAAAATTGTGCTGAAATTCCATATTTTTGTTGCGGATTTAGGGTCTCTTATCTTTCTGTGTCCATGCAAAATTTACTTGGGACCTGAATATGACCAATTAAGCCACATTTTTTCCAATAAAATGATGCAACAGAAAATGTTTTTTGGGGTTATTTTGTTTCTTTCTTACATTACTGGTTAATTTTTTTTGACTAACCTTTACAACGTTGCCAAGTTATTACGAAATTCGTCAAAATTTATCATTTTACATTATCTCATTTAAACCGACATAAAAAAGACATCTGTTGGGTGATTTAAATACAATTTTGAACATGAACTTAAGTAATGACCAGAATCATACAGGGTATCCAAAATTTAATGCCAAAGTTTCCAATTTTCAAAAAAGGTGAGCGGTCGTCGGACCGCCGATAGAAGCTTGCTTCTTATGCACAATAGAATGACTATTTTTGACCATTTTCCAAAAAATTTTACCATTTTTCAAAAATTTTGACAATTTTTTCAAATTTTAACAATTATTGACCATTTTTGACAATTATTGATCATTTTTGACAATTTTTCAAAATTTTTGACCATTTTAGACCATTTTTCCAAATTTTAACAATTATTGACCATTTTTGACAGTTTCTGACAATTATTGACCATTTTTGACAATTTTCCGGAAATTTTGACCATTTTTCAAAAATTTAACAATTATTGACTATTTTTGACCATTTTTTAAAATATTTAACAATTTTTGACAGATTCTGACAATTATTGACAATTTTTCAAAATTTTGATCATTTTTCAAAAATTTTGACAATTTTTAACAATTATTGGTCATTTTTGACAGTCTTTTATAATTATTGACCATTTTTTCAAAATTTTGACATTTTTTGACAATTTGACAATTTGACAATTTTTTGAAAATATTTGGCAATTATTAACCATTATTTCAAAAAATTTTGACTATTTTTTTCAAATTTTAACAATTATTGACCATTTTCGACAATTATTGATCATTTCTGACAATTTTTCAAAATTTTAACAATTATTGACCATTTTTGACAGTTTCTGATAATTATTGACCATTTTTCAAAAATTTTGACAATTTTTAACAATTATTGACCATTTTTTCAAAATTTTGACAATTTTTCACCATTTTTCAAAATTTGAACAATTATTGACATTTTTTTTATAAATATTGACAATTTTTTCAAAATTTTAACAATTATTGACCGTTTTTCAAAATTTTAACAATTATTGACGATTTTTGACAGTTTCTGACAATTATTGACCATTTTTGACAATTTTTCGAAAATTTTGACCATTTTTCAAAAATTTAACAATTATTGACTATTTTTGACCATTTTTTAAAATATTTAAAAATTTTTGACAGATTCTGACAATTATTGACTATTTTTCAAAAATTTTGATCATTTTTAACAATTATTGGTCATTTTGACATTTTTTTATGATTATTGACAATATTTTCAAAATTTTATTAATTATTGACGATTTTATAAAAATTTTACATTTATTTACTATTTTTGGCCATTTTTTAAAATATTCAACAATTTTTGACCATTTTTGAAGATTTTCAACAATTATTGTTCATTTTTTGACATTTTCAAAAATTTTGACAATTTTTTAACAATTATTGACCATTTTTTCAAAATTTTGACAATTTTTCACCATTTTTCAAAATTTGAACAATTATTGACATTTTTTTATAATTATTGACAATTTTTTCAAAATTTGAACAATTATTGACATTTTTTTATAATTATTGACAATTTTTTCAAAATTTTAACAATTATCGACCATTTTTCAAAATTTTAACAATTATTGACGATTTTTGGCAGTTTCTGACAATTATTGACCATTTTTGACAATTTTCAACTGAGATTTTCCTACAAAAATCATAGAAAAATGTTTGAAACTCACTTAAAATTATTTGTTTCTATCAAAAGTTGATGGAAACACAAGTAAAGGTGTTTGTTTCAATCGAAATTTAAATGAAACACTAGCAAAAGTGTTTGTTTACAAGTAAGCTTTTCCATGTTTTTCTTTCACGACTTCAATTGAGTTTTTCCTATAAAAATCAGAGAAAAATGATTGAAACTCACTTAAAAGTATTTGTTTCTATCAAAAGTTGGTTGAAACACAAGTAAAGGTGTTTGTTTTAATCGAAATTTGAATGAAACACTAGCAAAAGTGTTTGTTTCCAAGCAAGCTTTTCCATATTTTTCTTTCACGATTTCAACTGAGATTTTCCTACAAAAATCATAGAAAAATGATTGAAACTCACTTAAAATTATTTGTTTCTATCAAAAGTTGGTTGAAACACAAGTAAAGGTGTTTGTTTTAATCGAAATTTGAATGAAACACTAGCAAAAGTGTTTGTTTACAAGTAAGCTTTTCCATATTTTTCTTTCACGACTTCAATTGAGTTTTTCCTATAAAAATCATAGAAAAATGATTGAAACTCACTTAAAAGTATTTGTTTATATCAAAAGTTGATGGAAACACAAGTAAAGATGTTTGTTTTAATCGAAATTTGAATGAAACACTAGCAAAAGTGATTGTTTCCAAGCAAGCTTTTCCATATCTTTCTTTCACGACTTCAACTGAGTTTTTCCTACAAAAATCATAGAAAAATGATTGAAACTCACTTAAAAGTATTTGTTTCTATCAAAATTTGATGGAAACACAAGTAAAGGTGTTTGTTTTAATCGAAATTTCAATGAAACACTAACCAAAGTGTTTGTTCCCAAGTAAGCTTTTCCATATATTTCTTTTACGATTTCAACTGAGTTTTTCCTACAAAAATTATAGAAAAATGATTGAAACTCACTTAAAAGTATTTGTTTCTATCAAAAGTTGATGGAAACACAAGTAAAGGTGTTTGTTTTAATCGAAATTTGAATGAAACACTAGCAAAAGTGTTTGTTTCCAAGTAAACTTTTCCATATTTTTCTTTCACGACTTCAATAGAGCTTTTCCTACAAAAATCATAGAAAAATGATTGAAACCCACTTAAAAGTATTTGTTTCTATCAAAAGTTGGTTGAAACACAAGTAAAGGTGTTTGTTTTAATCGAAATTTCAATGAAACACTAACCAAAGTGTTTGTTTCCAAGTAAGCTTTTCCATATTTTTTCTTTTATGATTTCAACTGAGTTTTTCATACAAAAATTATAGAAAAATGATTGAAACTCACTTAAAAGTATTTGTTTCTATCAAAAGTTGATGGAAACACAAGTAAAGATGTTTGTTTTAATCGAAATTGAATGAAACACTAGCAAAAGTGTTTGTTTCCAAGCAAGCTTTTCCATATCTTTCTTTCACGACTTCAGTTGAGTTTTTCCTACAAAAATCATAGAAAAATGATTGAAACTCACTTAAAAGTATTTGTTTCTATCAAAAGTTGATTGAAACACAAGTAAAGGTGTTTGTTTTAATCGAAATTTGAATGAAATACTAGCAATAGTGTTTGTTTCCAAGTGAGCTTTTCCATATTTTTCTTTCACGATTTCAACTGAGATTTTCCTACAAAAATCATAGAAAAATGATTGAAACTCACTTAAAATTATTTGTTTCTATCAAAAGTTGGTTGAAACACAAGTAAAGGTGTTTGTTTTAATCGAAATTTGAATGAAACACTAGCAAAAGTGTTTGTTTACAAGTAAGCTTTTCCATATTTTTCTTTCACGACTTCAATTGAGTTTTTCCTATAAAAATCATAGAAAAATGATTGAAACTCACTTAAAAGTATTTGTTTATATCAAAAGTTGATGGAAACACAAGTAAAGATGTTTGTTTTAATCGAAATTTGAATGAAACACTAGCAAAAGTGATTGTTTCCAAGCAAGCTTTTCCATATCTTTCTTTCACGACTTCAACTGAGTTTTTCCTACAAAAATCATAGAAAAATGATTGAAACTCACTTAAAAGTATTTGTTTCTATCAAAATTTGATGGAAACACAAGTAAAGGTGTTTGTTTTAATCGAAATTTCAATGAAACACTAACCAAAGTGTTTGTTCCCAAGTAAGCTTTTCCATATATTTCTTTTACGATTTCAACTGAGTTTTTCCTACAAAAATTATAGAAAAATGATTGAAACTCACTTAAAAGTATTTGTTTCTATCAAAAGTTGATGGAAACACAAGTAAAGGTGTTTGTTTTAATCGAAATTTGAATGAAACACTAGCAAAAGTGTTTGTTTCCAAGTAAACTTTTCCATATTTTTCTTTCACGACTTCAATAGAGCTTTTCCTACAAAAATCATAGAAAAATGATTGAAACCCACTTAAAAGTATTTGTTTCTATCAAAAGTTGGTTGAAACACAAGTAAAGGTGTTTGTTTTAATCGAAATTTCAATGAAACACTAACCAAAGTGTTTGTTTCCAAGTAAGCTTTTCCATATATTTCTTTTACGATTTCAACTGAGTTTTTCCTACAAAAATCATAGAAAAATGATTGAAACTCACTTAAAAGTATTTGTTTCTATCAAAAGTTGATGGAAACACAAGTAAAGGTGTTTGTTTTAATCGAAATTTGGATGAAACACTAGCAAAAGTGTTTGTTTCCAAGCAAGCTTTTCCATATTTTTCTTTCACGACTTCAACTGAGTTTTTCCTACAAAAATCATAGAAAAATGATTGAAACTCACTTAAAATTATTTGTTTCTATCAAAAGCTGGTTGAAATACAAGTAAAGGTGTTTGTTTTATTCGAAATTTGAATGAAACACTAGCAAAAGTGTTTGTTTCCAAACAAGCTTTTCTATATTTTTCTTTTACGATTTCAACTGAGTTTTTTCTACAAAAATCATAGAAAAATTAAATTGAATGAAACACTAGCAAAAGTGTTTGTTTCCAAGCAAGCTTTTACATATTTTTCTTTCACCACTTCAATTGAATTTTTCCTACAAAAATCATAGAAAAATGATTGAAACTCACTTAAAAGTATAAAATGGTTTAATATATTTTTATCATATTGATAGCACGATTTCAGGTAAGCGACCCTAAAACCGCAATAAACCATAGGCGGACATTGGAATTTAGGGGTGGTATTTATATTTTTTAAACATTTTGCTATGGATGATCTGGCTATAACCAATTCATTATTTAGCTCTCTAATACTTATTTTATGGTTCCCTTGGACTGCCAAGCGAATTGTTAATTCATTGTCCTGATTGAGAACCGTTTTCTCTCTCGTCGTTTTTTCATATGACACGTTTCCGGTTCTCTCAAATCTCTTTTTTAATTTGGTGAATTTCCTTAATAAATCCTTTCAGGATATTTTTGTGCAAAAACTAGTGAAGCTAGAAAGCAAACTTTCTCCGATTGCATATTGAGGAGTTACATTTATAACGTCTACATATGATTAGAGTATAAAAGTTACTCCTTCAGAATTATGTGGAGTGGATGGTTTTCATTGAAACGTTCTGTATATGAAACAAAACCAAAATGAAAAATATTTTCTAAAAATTACCGATTTCTTTTATATCAATCAGTATATTATAAAGTAGCATTAGCTGAGTTCCAGAAATAGCAATGAAGCGCGTCCCTGCGGTTGTCCTGGAAACTGGGCCAGCGACACCAGCCCATTGACGTTGCCCTACCTACGACCTTCACCTTTCAAAAGTAAAAAAAACGTATTTCGCACACAATTCCGATCAAACGGAAAACATACTATTATTATAGACTTTTTATTCGATACATTAGAATGTGAACGATAATAATTTATTTCTCAATTATTGAGATATTAAGGAAATTTTTGGTCACTCATTTAAACTCAATTAAAATATATACAATCTTGATGAAGTTTGAAAATCCTGATACGGGGTGAAGCTACCTGTCCGACACAGAAATAGAAAAAAAATTAATGTTACTTGGATGGTTCATCCTGTATTGGTTTTGCAAAGATTTATGGATGGTTCATCCTGTATAAGGGTCACGAATATTTATTACTCTGCAGTATTTATAAATAAACTATAGAAATAAAATGATTCATATCTAGGACAGCCGGTACAGTAATGATGACCCTGTAAAGTAGGCAATCCTGATACCTCGTTCAATATATCACCACCATCTCCCGTACTATTATAAGATTTTGAAAGTTATTTATTAGTGTTATTAGAAACACTTGTTTTTTTTAAAATTTTTTTTAAATAATTTTGTCGATAATATTCATTTGTGAAGCATTTATTTTAATTAATGAATAAATAACCTGACGGTTTAATTACGGGATTAATCATGGTATTTCTATGAAATGCGAAATGTATTTATAAGCAGGATGTTTTAATTTCAACGTTAATATAAAAATATTATAACATTTTTAGTCAGCATAATTGTTTTCGATTCGTTTAATACAAAGAATTATTTTTTTCTGTCTAGATTGGTCTAAATAGCTTAATATTTTATGAACTGGAAGTTTGGCAACATCGCCACATCCATTGGTATCCTGAAAATAATCTTAAATTGAAAGAAAACCGGATCCGGTATTATGCTTTTCACTAAATATTTATTTTACGGTCGTCATTTTGAAAGAATTCGTCGTTCCCTTTTCAGTTAAAATTTTACGAATCTGATATTTTTACGTTTTTTCTCGTTCTTCACGCTTTGTTTTAGTTTTTCTTTCATTTATTAGAAAGGCACTTTTTCCGATAACGTAGCTCAAGAAAAAGAGTTGAGAGACAAGTAAAAGTGTTTGTTTCCATAGAAAATTAGATGAAACTCAAACAAAAGTGCTTGTGTCCATAATAAATTGATTGAATGTCGAAAAATTGCTAGAAACGCTAGTTTATTTGCTTGGAAATGTGCAAAAGCGATTGTGTTTGTTTCTACCGAATATTGACTGAAACTGTTGCAAAAGTGTTTGTTTCCATAGAAAAATGACTGAAACTCATTTAAAAGTGTTGGCTTCCATCAAATGTTGATGGAAACACTAGTTTATTTGCTTGGAAATGTGCAAACGCGATTGTGTTTGTTTCTACCGATTATTGACTGAAACTAACGCAGAAGAGTTTGTTTCCATAGATAAATGACTGAAACTCTCTTAAACCTGTTAGCTTCCATCGAATGTTGCTTGAAAATGTGCAAAAGCGATTGTGTTTGTTTCTACCAAATATGGACTGAAACTAACGAAGTAGTGTTTGTTTCAATAGAAAAATAACTGAAACTCATTTAAAAGTGTTAGCTTCCATCAAATGTTGATTGAAACTCTAGTTTATTTGCTTGGGAATGTGTAAAAGCGATCGTGTTTGTTTCTACCGAATTGTGACTGAAACTGACGCAGAAGTGTTTGTTTCCGTAAAAAAATGACTGAAACTCGCTTAAAAGGGTTAGCTTCCATCAAATGTTTATTGAAACACTAGTTTATTTGTTTGGAATTGTTCAAAAGGGATTCTGTTTGTTTCTACTGAATATGGACTGAAACTAACGCAGAAGTGTTTGTTTCCTTAGAAAAATGACTGAGACTCACATAAAAGTTTTAGCTTCCATAAAATGTTGATTGAAACACTAGTTTATTTGCTTGGAAACGTGCAAAAGCGATTGTGTTTGTTTCTACCGAATATGGACTGAAACTAACGAAGTAGTGTTTGTATTCATAGAAAAATGACTGAAACTCGCTTAAAACTGTTAGCTTCCATCAAATGTTGATTGAAACACTAGTTTATTTGCTTGGGAATGTGTAAAAGCGATCGTGTTCGTTTCTACCGAATTGTGACTGAAACTAACACAGAAGTGTTTGTTTCCAAAGAAAAATGACTGAAACTCACTTAAAAGGGTTAGCTTCCATCAACTGTTTATTGAAACACTAGTTTATTTGTTTGGAATTGTTCAAAAGGGATTCTGTTTGTTTCTCCTGAATATCGACTGAAACTAACGCAGAAGTGTTTGTTTCCTTAGAAAAATGACTGAAACTCATTTAAAAGTGTTAGCTTCCATAAAATGTTGATTTAAACACTAGTTTATTTACTTGGATATGTGCAAAAGCGATTGTGTTTGTTTCTACTGAATATGGACTGAAACTAACGAAGTAGTGTTTGTATCCATAGAAAAAAGACTGAAACTCGCTTAAAAGTGTTAGCTTCGTGTTTGTTTCTACCGAATTGTGACTGAAACTACGCAGAAGTGTTTGTTTCCAAAGAAAAATGACTGAAACTCACTTAAAAGGGTTAGCTTCCATCAACTGTTTATTGAAACACTAGTTTTTTTGTTTGGAATTGTTCAAAAGGGATTGTGTTTGTTTCTACCGAATATGGACTGAAACTAACGAAGTAGTGTTTGTATCCATAGAAAAATGACTGAAACTCATTTAAAAGTGTTAGCTTCCATCAAATGTTGATTGAAACACTAGTTTATTTGCTTGGAAATGTGCAAAAGCGATTGTGTTTGTTTCTACCGAATATGGACTGAAACTAACGAAATAGTGTTTGTATCCATAGAAAAAAGACTGAAACTCGCTTAAAAGTGTTAGCTTCGTGTTTGTTTCTACCGAATTGTGACTGAAACTACGCAGAAGTCTTTGTTTCCAAAGAAAAATGACTGAAACTCACTTAAAAGGGTTAGCTTCCATCAACTGTTCATTGAAACACTAGTTTTTTTGTTTGGAATTGTTCAAAAGGGATTCTGTTTGTTTCTACTGAATATGGACTGAAACTAACGCAGAAGTGTTTGTTTCCTTAGAAAAATGACTGAAACTCATTTAAAAGTGTTAGCTTCCATCAAATGTTGATTGAAACACTAGTTTATTTGCTTGGAAATGTGCAAAAGCGATTGTGTTTGTTTCTACCGAATATTGACGGAAACTGTTGCAGAAGTGTTTGTTTCCATAGAAAAATGATTGAAACTCACTTAAAAGTGTTAGCTTCCATCAAATGTTGATTGAAACACTAGTTTATTTGCTTGGAAATGTGCAAAAGCGATTGTGTTTGTTTCTACCGAATACTGACTGAAACTAACGAAGTGGTGTTTGTTTCCATAGAAAAATGACTGAAACTCACTTAAAAGTGTTAGCTTCCATCAAATGTTGATTGAAACTCTAGTTTATTTGCTTGGGAATGTGTAAAAGCGATCGTGTTTGTTTCTACCGAATTGTGACTGAAACTGACGCAGAAGTGTTTGTTTCCGTAAAAAAATGACTGAAACTCGCTTAAAAGGGTTAGCTTCCATCAAATGTTGATTGAAACACTAGTTTATTTGTTTGGAATTGTTCAAAAGGGATTCTGTTTGTTTCTACTGAATATGGACTGAAACTAACGCAGAAGTGTTTGTTTCCTTAGAAAAATGACTGAGACTCACATAAAAGTTTTAGCTTCCATAAAATGTTGATTGAAACACTAGTTTATTTGCTTGGAAATGTGCAAAAGCGATTGTGTTTGTTTCTACCGAATATGGACTGAAACTAACGAAGTAGTGTTTGTATCCATAGAAAATTGACTGAAACTCGCTTAAAAGTGTTAGCTTCCATCAAATGTTGATTGAAACACTGTTTATTTGCTTGGGAATGTGTAAAAGCGATCGTGTTTGTTTCTACCGAATTGTGACTGAAACTAACACAGAAGTGTTTGTTTCCAAAGAAAAATGACTGAAACTCGCTTAAAAGGGTTAGCTTCCATCAACTGTTTATTGAAACACTAGTTTATTTGTTTGGAATTGTTCAAAAGGGATTCTGTTTGTTTCTACTGAATATGGACTGAAACTAACGCAGAAGTGTTTGTTTCCTTAGAAAAATGACTGAGACTCACATAAAAGTTTTAGCTTCCATAAAATGTTGATTGAAACACTAGTTTATTTGCTTGGAAATGTGCAAAAGCGATTGTGTTTGTTTCTACCGAATATGGACTGAAACTAACGAAGTAGTGTTTGTATCCATAGAAAATTGACTGAAACTCGCTTAAAAGTGTTAGCTTCCATCAAATGTTGATTGAAACACTGTTTATTTGCTTGGGAATGTGTAAAAGCGATCGTGTTTGTTTCTACCGAATTGTGACTGAAACTAACACAGAAGTGTTTGTTTCCAAAGAAAAATGACTGAAACTCGCTTAAAAGGGTTAGCTTCCATCAACTGTTTATTGAAACACTAGTTTATTTGTTTGGAATTGTTCAAAAGGGATTCTGTTTGTTTCTACTGAATATGGACTGAAACTAACGCAGAAGTGTTTGTTTCCTTAGAAAAATGACTGAAACTCATTTAAAAGTTTTAGCTTCCATAAAATGTTGATTTAAACACTAGTTTATTTGCTTGGAAACGTGCAAAAGCGATTGTGTTTGTTTCTACCGAATATGGACTGAAACTAACGAAGTAGTGTTTGTATTCATAGAAAAATGACTGAAACTCGCTTAAAACTGTTAGCTTCCATCAAATGTTGATTGAAACACTAGTTTATTTGCTTGGGAATGTGTAAAAGCGATCGTGTTTGTTTCTACCGAATTGTGACTGAAACTAACGCAGAAGTGTTTGTTTCCAAAGAAAAATGACTGAAACTCACTTAAAAGGGTTAGCTTCCATCAACTGTTTATTGAAACACTAGTTTATTTGCTTGAAAATGTGCAAAAGCGATTGTGTTTGTTTCTACTGAATATGGACTGAAACTAACGCAGAAGTGTTTGTTTCCTTAGAAAAATGACTGAAACTCATTTAAAAGTGTTAGCTTCCATCAAATGTTGATTTAAACACTAGTTTATTTGCTTGGATATGTGCAAAAGCGATTGTGTTTGTTTCTACCGAATATGGACTGAAACTAACGAAGTAGTGTTTGTATCCATAGAAAAAAGACTGAAACTCGCTTAAAAGTGTTAGCTTCGTGTTTGTTTCTACCGAATTGTGACTGAAACTACGCAGAAGTGTTTGTTTCCAAAGAAAAATGACTGAAACTCACTTAAAAGGGTTAGCTTCCATCAACTGTTTATTGAAACACTAGTTTTTTTGTTTGGAATTGTTCAAAAGGGATTGTGTTTGTTTCTACCGAATATGGACTGAAACTAACGAAGTAGTGTTTGTATCCATAGAAAAAAAGACTGAAACTCGCTTAAAAGTGTTAGCTTCCATCAAATGTTGATTGAAACACTAGTTTATTTGCTTGGAAATGTGCAAAAGCGATTGTGTTTGTTTCTACCGAATACTGACTGAAACTAACGAAGTGGTGTTTGTTTCCATAGAAAAATGACTGAAACTCACTTAAAAGTGTTAGCTTCCATCGAATTTTGCTTGAAACTCTAATTTATTTGCTTGAAAATGTGCAAAAGCGATTGTGTTTGTTTCTACCAAATATGGACTGAAACTAACGAAGTAGTGTTTGTTTCAATAGAAAAATAACTGAAACTCATTTAAAAGTGTTAGCTTCCATCAAATGTTGATTGAAACTCTAGTTTATTTGCTTGGGAATGTGTAAAAGCGATCGTGTTTGTTTCTACCGAATTGTGACTGAAACTGACGCAGAAGTGTTTGTTTCCGTAAAAAAATGACTGAAACTCGCTTAAAAGGGTTAGCTTCCATAAAATGTTGATTGAAACACTAGTTTATTTGCTTGGAAATGTGCAAAAGCGATTGTGTTTGTTTCTACCGAATATGGACTGAAACTAACGAAGTAGTGTTTGTATCCATAGAAAATTGACTGAAACTCGCTTAAAACTGTTAGCTTCCATCAAATGTTGATTGAAACACTAGTTTATTTGCTTGGGAATGTGTAAAAGCGATCGTGTTCGTTTCTACCGAATTGTGACTGAAACTAACACAGAAGTGTTTGTTTCCAAAGAAAAATGACTGAAACTCACTTAAAAGGGTTAGCTTCCATCAACTGTTTATTGAAACACTAGTTTATTTGTTTGGAATTGTTCAAAAGGGATTCTGTTTGTTTCTCCTGAATATCGACTGAAACTAACGCAGAAGTGTTTGTTTCCTTAGAAAAATGACTGAAACTCATTTAAAAGTGTTAGCTTCCATAAAATGTTGATTTAAACACTAGTTTATTTACTTGGATATGTGCAAAAGCGATTGTGTTTGTTTCTACTGAATATGGACTGAAACTAACGAAGTAGTGTTTGTATCCATAGAAAAAAGACTGAAACTCGCTTAAAAGTGTTAGCTTCGTGTTTGTTTCTACCGAATTGTGACTGAAACTACGCAGAAGTGTTTGTTTCCAAAGAAAAATGACTGAAACTCACTTAAAAGGGTTAGCTTCCATCAACTGTTTATTGAAACACTAGTTTTTTGTTTGGAATTGTTCAAAAGGGATTGTGTTTGTTTCTACCGAATATGGACTGAAACTAACGAAGTAGTGTTTGTATCCATAGAAAAAAGACTGAAACTCGCTTAAAAGTGTTAGCTTCCATCAAATGATGATTGAAACACTAGTTTATTTGCTTGGAAATGTGCAAAAGCGATTGTGTTTGTTTCTACCGAATATGGACTGAAACTAACGAAGTAGTGTTTGTATCCATAGAAAATTGACTGAAACTCGCTTAAAAGTGTTAGCTTCCATCAAATGATGATTGAAACACTAGTTTATTTGCTTGGAAATGTGCAAAAGCGATTGTGTTTGTTTCTACCGAATATGGACTGAAACTAACGAAGTAGTGTTTGTATCCATAGAAAATTGACTGAAACTCGCTTAAAAGTGTTAACTTCCATCAAATGATGATTGAAACACTAGTTTATTTGCTTGGAAATGTGTAAAAGCGATTGTGTTTGTTTCTACCGAATATTGACTGAAACTGTTGCAGAAATGTTTGTTTCCATAGAAAAATGACTGAAACTCATTTAAAAGTGTTGGTTTCCATCAAATGTTGATGGAAACACTAGTTTATTTGCTTGGAAATGTGCAAAAGCGATTGTGTTTGTTTCTACCAAATATGGACTGAAACTAACGAAGTAGTGTTTGTTTCAATAGAAAAATAACTGAAACTCATTTAAAAGTGTTAGCTTCCATCAAATGTTGATTGAAACACTAGTTTATTTGCTTGGGAATGTGCAAAAGCGATTGTGTTTGTTTCTACCGAATATTGACCGAAACTAACGCAGAAGAGTTTGTTTCCATAGATAAATGACTGAAACTCACTTAAAAGTGTTAGCTTCCATCAAATGTTGATTGAAACACTAGTTTATTTGCTTGGGAATGTGTAAAAGCGATCGTGTTTGTTTCTACCGAATTGTGACTGAAACTAACGCAGAAGTGTTTGTTTCCTTAGAAAAATGACTTTAAAAGTGTTAGCTTCCATCAAATGTTGATTGAAACACTAGTTTATTTGCTTGGAAACGTGCAAAAGCGATTGTGTTTGTTTCTACCGAATATTGACGGAAACTGTTGCAGAAGTGTTTGTTTCCATAGAAAAATGATTGAAACTCACTTAAAAGTGTTAGCTTCCATCAAATGTTGATTGAAACACTAGTTTATTTGCTTGGAAATGTGCAAAAGCGATTGTGTTTGTTTCTACCGAATACTGACTGAAACTAACGAAGTGGTGTTTGTTTCCATAGAAAAATGACTGAAACTCACTTAAAAGTGTTAGCTTCCATCAAATGTTGATTGAAACTCTAGTTTATTTGCTTGGGAATGTGTAAAAGCGATCGTGTTTGTTTCTACCGAATTGTGACTGAAACTGACGCAGAAGTGTTTGTTTCCGTAAAAAAATGACTGAAACTCGCTTAAAAGGGTTAGCTTCCATCAAATGTTGATTGAAACACTAGTTTATTTGTTTGGAATTGTTCAAAAGGGATTCTGTTTGTTTCTACCGAATTGTGACTGAAACTAACGCAGAAGTGTTTGTTTCCTTAGAAAAATGACTGAGACTCACATAAAAGTTTTAGCTTCCATAAAATGTTGATTGAAACACTAGTTTATTTGCTTGGAAACGTGCAAAAGCGATTGTGTTTGTTTCTACCGAATATGGACTGAAACTAACGAAGTAGTGTTTGTATTCATAGAAAAATGACTGAAACTCGCTTAAAACTGTTAGCTTCCATCAAATGTTGATTGAAACACTAGTTTATTTGCTTGGGAATGTGTAAAAGCGATTGTGTTCGTTTCTACCGAAATGTGACTGAAACTAACACAGAAGTGTTTGTTTCCAAAGAAAAATGACTGAAACTCACTTAAAAGGGTTAGCTTCCATCAACTGTTTATTGAAACACTAGTTTATTTGTTTGGAATTGTTCAAAAGGGATTCTGTTTGTTTCTCCTGAATATCGACTGAAACTAACGCAGAAGTGTTTGTTTCCTTAGAAAAATGACTGAAACTCATTTAAAAGTGTTAGCTTCCATAAAATGTTGATTTAAACACTAGTTTATTTGCTTGGAAACGTGCAAAAGCGATTGTGTTTGTTTCTACCGAATATGGACTGAAACTAACGAAGTAGTGTTTGTATTCATAGAAAAATGACTGAAACTCGCTTAAAACTGTTAGCTTCCATCAAATGTTGATTGAAACACTAGTTTATTTGCTTGGGAATGTGTAAAAGCGATCGTGTTCGTTTCTACCGAATTGTGACTGAAACTAACACAGAAGTGTTTGTTTCCAAAGAAAAATGACTGAAACTCACTTAAAAGGGTTAGCTTCCATCAACTGTTTATTGAAACACTAGTTTATTTGTTTGGAATTGTTCAAAAGGGATTCTGTTTGTTTCTCCTGAATATCGACTGAAACTAACGCAGAAGTGTTTGTTTCCTTAGAAAAATGACTGAAACTCATTTAAAAGTGTTAGCTTCCATAAAATGTTGATTTAAACACTAGTTTATTTACTTGGATATGTGCAAAAGCGATTGTGTTTGTTTCTACTGAATATGGACTGAAACTAACGAAGTAGTGTTTGTATCCATAGAAAAAAGACTGAAACTCGCTTAAAAGTGTTAGCTTCGTGTTTGTTTCTACCGAATTGTGACTGAAACTACGCAGAAGTGTTTGTTTCCAAAGAAAAATGACTGAAACTCACTTAAAAGGGTTAGCTTCCATCAACTGTTTATTGAAACACTAGTTTTTTTGTTTGGAATTGTTCAAAAGGGATTGTGTTTGTTTCTACCGAATATGGACTGAAACTAACGAAGTAGTGTTTGTATCCATAGAAAAAAGACTGAAACTCGCTTAAAAGTGTTAGCTTCCATCAAATGATGATTGAAACACTAGTTTATTTGCTTGGAAATGTGCAAAAGTGATTGTGTTTGTTTCTACCGAATATGGACTGAAACTAACGAAGTAGTGTTTTTTTCCATAGAAAAATTACTAAAACCCACCTAAAAGTGTTAGCTTCCATGAAATGTTGATTGAAACATAAGTTAATGTGTTCATTTGCTCAGAAATTGGTATAAACACAAACAAATGTGTCTATGTTTATCGAAAATTGACTGAAACTCCTGCATAACTGTTTCTAGCAATACAAACTTGATTGAAACACAAACAAATGTATTATTTGCTTCAGAAAGTAGTTGAAACACAAGCAAATATATGTTTCTATCCAAAATTTACTGAATCTAACGAAAACGTGTTTGAACACAAACAGAAGTGCTTGTTTTTATCAACTAAAAGTATTTCTTCCAGTCTAAAATTGAGTGAAACTTCAGCTAGTATTCATTTCCAACGAAAATTGGTTGAAACACAAGCAAAGGTATTTTTTTCAGTCGACATTTGAATAAAACAGTAGCAAAAGTGTTTGTTTCCTAGCAAGCTTTCCATATGTTTCTTTCATGACTTCAACTTGAAGTTTTTCCTACAAAAATCATAGAAAAATGATTGAAACTCACTTAAAAGTATTTGTTTATATCTAAGGTTGGTTGAAACACAAGTAAAGGTGTTTGTTTTAATCGAAATTTGAATGAAACACTAGCAAAAGTGTTTGTTTCCAAACAAGCTTTTCCATAATTTTCTTTCACGACTTCAACTTTGAGTTTTTCCTACAAAAATCATAGAAAAATGATTGAAACTCACTTAAAAGTATTTTGTTTCTATCAAAAGTTGTTTGAAACACAAGTAAAGGTGTTTGTTTTAATCGAAATTTGAATGAAACACTAGCAAAAGTGTTTGTTTCCAAGTTAGCTTTTCCATATTTTTCTTTCACAATTCAACGAGTTTTTCCTACAAAAATCACAGAAAAATGATTGAAACTCACCTAAAAGTATTTGTTTCTATCAAAAGTTGGTTGAAACACAAGTAAAGATGTTTGTTTTAATCGAAATTTGAATGAAACACTAGCAAAAGTGTTTGTTTCCAAGCAAGCTTTTCCATATGTTTCTTTCATGACTTCAACTTGAAGTTTTTCCTACAAAAATCATAGAAAAATGATTGAAACTCACTCAAAAGTATTTGTTTCTATCAAAAGTTGGTTGAAACACAAGTAAAGATGTTTGTTTTAATCGAAATTTGAATGAAACACTAGCAAAAGTGTTTATTTCTAAGCTAGCCTTTCCATACTTTTCATTCACAACTTCAACGAGTTTTTCCTACAAAAATCATAGAAAAATGATTGAAACTCACTTAAAAGTATTTGTTTTTATCAAAAGTTGGTTGAAACACAAGTAAAGATGTTTGTTTTAATCGAAATTTGAATGAAACACTAGCAAAAGTGTTTGTTTCCAAACAAGCTTTTCCATAATTTTCATTCACGACTTCAACTTTGAGTTTTTCCTACAAAAATAATAGAAAAATGATTGAAACTCACCTAAAAGTATTTGTTTCTATCAAAAGTTGGTTGAAACACAAGTAAAGATGTTTGTTTTAATCGAAATTTGAATGAAACACTAGCAAAAGTGTTTGTTTCCAAGCAAGCTTTTCCATATGTTTCTTTCATGACTTCAACTTGAAGTTTTTCCTACAAAAATCATAGAAAAATGATTGAAACTCACTCAAAAGTATTTGTTTCTATCAAAAGTTGGTTGAAACACAAGTAAAGATGTTTGTTTTAATCGAAATTTGAATGAAACACTAGCAAAAGTGTTTATTTCTAAGCTAGCCTTTCCATACTTTTCATTCACAACTTCAACGAGTTTTTCCTACAAAAATCATAGAAAAATGATTGAAACTCACTTAAAAGTATTTGTTTTTATCAAAAGTTGGTTGAAACACAAGTAAAGATGTTTGTTTTAATCGAAATTTGAATGAAACACTAGCAAAAGTGTTTGTTTCCAAACAAGCTTTTCCATAATTTTCATTCACGACTTCAACTTTGAGTTTTTCCTACAAAAATCATAGAAAAATGATTGAAACTCACTTAAAAGTATTTTGTTTCTATCAAAAGTTGTTTGAAACACAAGTAAAGGTGTTTGTTTTAATCGAAATTTGAATGAAACACTAGCAAAAGTGTTTGTTTCCAAGTTAGCTTTTCCATATTTTTCTTTCACAATTCAACGAGTTTTTCCTACAAAAATCACAGAAAAATGATTGAAACTCACCTAAAAGTATTTGTTTCTATCAAAAGTTGGTTGAAACACAAGTAAAGATGTTTGTTTTAATCGAAATTTGAATGAAACACTAGCAAAAGTGTTTGTTTCCAAGCAAGCTTTTCCATATGTTTCTTTCATGACTTCAACTTGAAGTTTTTCCTACAAAAATCATAGAAAAATGATTGAAACTCACTCAAAAGTATTTGTTTCTATCAAAAGTTGGTTGAAACACAAGTAAAGATGTTTGTTTTAATCGAAATTTGAATGAAACACTAGCAAAAGTGTTTGTTTCCAAGCAAGCTTTTCCATATGTTTCTTTCATGACTTCAACTTGAAGTTTTTCCTACAAAAATCATAGAAAAATGATTGAAACTCACTTAAAAGTATTTGTTTCTATCAAAAGTTGTTTGAAACGCAAGTAAATGTGTTTAGTTCCTTAGAAATTTGCACTAAACACAAATAGAAATCTGTGTTTCCAAGCGAGTTTTTCCTACAAAAATCACTTCACTTTTTTTTCTATTTCTCAGTCTTTCAATCTTCAAATCTCATATAAACAACATTCATTCATTTTTCCATCCTCCTCAAAACACCTTAACAATCCCAAATCTTCCTTCAACTAGACATTATCAAATTTCCAATAAAACAAGATATAAAATGAAATCCGACAACGTTGGAAAAGAAGACAGATACAGTAAGTAGTATTTACGAGACAGCGTATCGCGGCCGAGTCGCGAACCAACGTAATCAAACAAAATCGCCGTGTAGTGTAGAGGAGGGTTGATCGTTTTCGTAGTCACTCACTAGTCGTAGTATGATCGTGGATTCGGTTAGAAGCGTATATACAAAAGCGGTGAATGACATCAGCTGGCGAAGACAGTTTGTAATAAAAAAATAATATTCTCTTTATAACTTTGTGAAGTTTGTTTTTATTGACGAATCACATGGATAGGAATAACGAACGAATTCAAGCGAATATTACGCATAAGGTAAAAAACGATTCAAATATTATATTTTTACATACACAACCACTTGTTTCTAAAAATAAAAACATTTGATGACGATGGGACTGGTCCATTTCCGTTGATAGTGATTTGTAACATTCGCAAATTTAACGTATTTTTTTTTCGCAAACAGTAGCTCTGTTATCGAAGATATCTATATATATATATAGAAAACTGATAAAAAAACGAGCTATGTATATATATGTATGTTATTTATTTTACGAGGTTGTATTATTGTTTACTAGAAAAAATTAGTTGTTATATATCATTTTTGGGTTTCTACCTTTACTTACGTAAGCTAGAGTTAACAAGGTTAACTGTGGGCAGGTGGAGTAGGTAGAATCACGAATAAAAATGTAATTATCAAATTACACCGTTATATATAGCGATTGGAATTTCCTATTTTCAAAATATCCAGTCCCAAAACTTCCACCGGAATCATTATTAATAATAAGTGTCGATTGCATGGACATTTATATGAAAATAGAAAAAAAATGTTTCCAAAAATTATTCGGGAAGTCTATCAAATATTTGAGGAAGCTGGAAATGTGTGCATATCATATAGAACGTGACTCTTACAATCGCGATATCTCAGAAACGGTGAATCTTAGAAAAAAATCATAACAATCATTTTTGTAGATAATTTCAAGATCTACAACTTTGTTCGTAGGTACTTTCTCGATAAAACTTACCGTTTCGGAAAAAAATCCAAAAAACCTGTGGATATGTGTGCATATCATATAGAACGTGACTCTTACAATCGCGATATCTCAGAAACGGTGAATCTTAGAAAAAAAATTACAAGAACCATTTTTGTAGATAATTTCAAGATCTACAACTTTGTTCGTAGGTACTTTCTCGATAAAACTTACCGTTTCGGCAAAAAATCCAAAAAACTGTGGATATGTGTGCATATCATATAGAACGTGACTCTTACAATCGCGATATCTCAGAAACGGTGACTTTTAGAAAAAAATCATAAGAACCGTTTTTGTAGATAATTTCAAGATCTACAACTTTGTTCGTAGGTACTTTCTCGATAAAACTTACCGTTTCGGAAAAAAATCCAAAAAACTGTGGATATGTGTGCATATCATATAGAACGTGACTCTTACAATCGCGATATCTCAGAAACGGTGAATCTTAGAAAAAATCTTGGGAATCATTTTTGTAGATAATTTCAAGATCTACAACTCTGTTCGTAGGTACTTTTTCGATAAAACTTACCGTTTCGGAAAAAAATCCAAAAAACTGTGGATATGTGTGCATATCATATAGAACGTGACTCTTACAATCGCGATATCTCAGAAACGGTGAATCTTAGAAAAAAATCATAACAATCATTTTTGTAGATAATTTCAAGATCTACAACTTTGTTCGTAGGTACTTTCTCGATAAAACTTACCGTTTCGGAAAAAAATCCAAAAAACTGTGGATATGTGTGCATATCATATAGAACGTGACTCTTACAATCGCGATATCTCAGAAACGGTGAATCTTAGAAAAAAAATTACAAGAACCATTTTTGTAGATAATTTCAAGATCTACAACTTTGTTCGTAGGTACTTTCTCGATAAAACTTACCGTTTCGGCAAAAAATCCAAAAAACTGTGGATATGTGTGCATATCATATAGAACGTGACTCTTACAATCGCGATATCTCAGAAACGGTGACTTTTAGAAAAAAATCATAAGAACCGTTTTTGTAGATAATTTCAAGATCTACAACTTTGTTCGTAGGTACTTTCTCGATAAAACTTACCGTTTCGGAAAAAAATCCAAAAAACTGTGGATATGTGTGCATATCATATAGAACGTGACTCTTACAATCGCGATATCTCAGAAACGGTGAATCTTAGAAAAAATCTTGGGAATCATTTTTGTAGATAATTTCAAGATCTACAACTCTGTTCGTAGGTACTTTTTCGATAAAACTTACCGTTTCGGAAAAAAATCCAAAAAACTGTGGATATGTGTGCATATCATATAGAACGTGACTCTTACAATCGCGATATCTCAGAAACGGTGAATCTTAGAAAAAAATCAGAACAATCATTTTTGTAGATAATTTCAAGATCTACAACTTTGTTCGTAGGTACTTTTTCGATAAAACTTACCGTTTCGGAAAAAAATCCAAAAAACTGTGGATATGTGTGCATATCATATAGAACGTGACTCTTACAATCGCGATATCTCAGAAACGGTGAATCTTAGAAAAAAATCAGAACAATCATTTTTGTAGATAATTTCAAGATCTACAACTTTGTTCATAGGTACTTTTTCGATAAAACTTACCGTTTCGGAAAAAAATCCAAAAAACTGTGGATATGTGTGCATATCATATAGAACGTGACTCTTACAATCGCGATATCTCAGAAACGGTGAATCTTAGAAAAAATCATAACAATCATTTTTGTAGATAATTTCAAGATCTACAACTTTGTTCGTAGGTACTTTCTCGATAAAACTTACCGTTTCGGAAAAAAATCCAAAAAACTGTGGATATGTGTGCATATCATATAGAACGTGACTCTTACAATCGCGATATCTCAGAAACGGTGAATCTTAGAAAAAATCATAACAATCATTTTTGTAGATAATTTCAAGATCTACAACTTTGTTCGTAGGTACTTTCTCGATAAAACTTACCGTTTCGGAAAAAAATCCAAAAAACTGTGGATATGTGTGCATATCATATAGAACGTGACTCTTACAATCGCGATATCTCAGAAACGGTGAATCTTAGAAAAAATCTTGGAAATCATTTTTGTAGATAATTTCAAGATCTACAACTTTGTTCGTAGGTACTTTTTCGATAAAACTTACCGTTTCGGAAAAAAATCCAAAAAACTGTGGATATGTGTGCATATCATATAGAACGTGACTCTTACAATCGCGATATCTCAGAAACGGTGAATCTTAGAAAAAAATCAGAACAATCATTTTTGTAGATAATTTCAAGATCTACAACTTTGTTCATAGGTACTTTTTCGATAAAACTTACCGTTTCGGAAAAAAATCCAAAAAACTGTGGATATGTGTGCATATCATATAGAACGTGACTCTTACAATCGCGATATCTCAGAAACGGTGAATCTTAGAAAAAATCATAACAATCATTTTTGTAGATAATTTCAAGATCTACAACTTTGTTCGTAGGTACTTTCTCGATAAAACTTACCGTTTCGGAAAAAAATCCAAAAAACTGTGGATATGTGTGCATATCATATAGAACGTGACTCTTACAATCGCGATATCTCAGAAACGGTGAATCTTAGAAAAAATCATAACAATCATTTTTGTAGATAATTTCAAGATCTACAACTTTGTTCGTAGGTACTTTCTCGATAAAACTTACCGTTTCGGAAAAAAATCCAAAAAACTGTGGATATGTGTGCATATCATATAGAACGTGACTCTTACAATCGCGATATCTCAGAAACGGTGAATCTTAGAAAAAATCTTGGAAATCATTTTTGTAGATAATTTCAAGATCTACAACTTTGTTCGTAGGTACTTTTTCGATAAAACTTACCGTTTCGGAAAAAAATCCAAAAAACTGTGGATATGTGTGCATATCATATAGAACGTGACTCTTACAATCGCGATATCTCAGAAACGGTGAATCTTAGAAAAAAATCATAACAATCATTTTTGTAGATAATTTCAAGGTCTACAACTTTGTTCGTAAGTACTTTCTCGATAAAACTTACCGTTTCGGAAAAAAATCCAAAAAACTGTGGATATGTGTGCATATCATATAGAACGTGACTCTTACAATCGCGATATCTCAGAAACGGTGAAACTTAGAAAAAAATCATAACAATCATTTTTGTAGATAATTTCAAGATCTACAACTTTGTTCGTAGGTACTTTCTCGATAAAACTTACCGTTTCGGAAAAAATCCAAAAAACTGTGGATATGTGTGCATATCATATAGAACGTGACTCTTACAATCGCGATATCTCAGAAACGGTGAATCTTAGAAAAAAAATTACAAGAACCATTTTTGTAGGTAATTTCAAGATCTACAACTTTGTTCGTAGGTACTTTTTCGATAAAACTTACCCTTTCGGAAAAAAAAACCAAGAAAAACCTGTATATGTGTGCATTTCATATAGAACGTGACTCTTACAATCGCGATATCTCACAAACGGTAACTCTTAGAAAAAAAATAATAGGTACCATTTCTGTAGGTAATTTCAAGATCTACAACTTTGTTCGTAGGTACTTTCTCGATAAAACTTACCGTTTCGGAAAAAAATCCAAAAAACTGTGGATATGTGTGCATATCATATAGAACGGGACTCTTACAATCGCGATATCTCAGAAACGGTGAATCTTAGAAAAAAATCATAACAATCATTTTTGTAGATAATTTCAAGATCTACAACTTTGTTCGTAGGTACTTTCTCGATAAAACTTACCGTTTCGGAAAAAAATCCAAAAAACTGTGGATATGTGTGCATATCATATAGAACGTGACTCTTACAATCGCGATATCTCAGAAACGGTAACTCTTAGAAAAAATCTTGGGAACCATTTTTGTAGGTAATTTCAAGATCTACAACTTTGTTCGTAGGTACTTTTTCGATAAAACTTACCCTTTCGGAAAAAAAAACCAAGAAAAACCTGGATATGTGTGCATTTCATATAGAACGTGACTCTTACAATCGCGATATCTCAGAAACGGTAACTCTTAGAAAAAAAATAATAGGTACCATTTCTGTAGGTAATTTCAAGATCTACAACTTTGTTCGTAGGAACTTTTTAAATAAAACTCACCTTTTCGGAAAAAAATCCAAAAAAAACCCGTGGAAATGTGTACATATCATATAGAACGTGATTCTTACAATCGCGATATCTCAGAAACGGTGACTCTTAGAAAAAAAAAAATAAGTACCATTTTTGTAGGTAATTTCAAGATCTACAACTTTGTTCGTGGGTATTTTTTAGATGAAACTCACCGTTTCCGAAAAAAACCCAAAAAAAACCTGTGGAAATGTGTGCATATCATATAGAACGTGACTCTTACAATCGCGATATCTCAGAAACGGTAACTCTTGGAAGAAAAATTATAAGAACCATTTTTGTAGATAATTTCAAGATCTACAACTTTGTTCGTAAGTACTTTCTCGATAAAACTTACCGTTTCGGAAAAAAACCCAAGAAAATCCTGGAAATGTGTGCATATCATATATAGAACGTGACTCTTACAATCGCGATATCTCAGAAACGGTGAATCTTAGAAAAAAAATTATGAGAATCATTTTTGTAGATAATTTCAAGATCTACAACTTTGTTCGTAGGTACTTTTTCGATAAAACTTACCGTTTCGGAAAAAAATCCAAAAAAAAACCTGTGGAAACGTGTGCATATCATATAGAACGTGACTCTTATAATCGTGATATCTCAGAAACGGTAACTCTTGGAAGAAAAATTATAAGAACCATTTTTGTAGATAATTTCAAGATCTACAACTTTGTTAGTAGGTACTTTCTCGATAAAACTTACCGTTTCGGAAAAAACCCAAGAAAAACCTGGAAATGTGTGCATATCATATAGAACGTCACTCTTACAATCGCGATATCTCAGAAACGGTAACTCTTAGAAAAAAAATTATAAGAACCATTTTTGTAGGTAATTTCAAGATCTACAACTTAGTTCGTGAGTACTTTTTCGATAAAACTTACCGTTTCGGAAAAAAATCCAAAAAATTTTGTGGAAATGTGCGCATATCATATAGAACGTGACTCTTACAATCGCGATATCTCAGAAACGGTGACTTAGAAAAAAAAATAATGACAACCATTTTTGTAGATAATTTCAAGATCTACAACTTTAGTCGTGGGTACTTTTTCGATAAAACCTACCGTTTCGGAAAAAAATCCAAAAATACCTGTGGAAATGAGTGCATATCATATAGAACTTGACTCTTACAATCGCGATATCTCAGAAACGGTGACTCTTAGAAAAAAATCATAATAATTATTTTTGTAGATAATTTCAAGATCTACAACTTTGTTCGTAGGTACTTTTTCGATAAAACTCACCGTTTCGGAAAAAAAACCCAAAAAAAACCTGTGGAAATGTGTGCGTATCATATAGAACGTGACTCTTACAATCACGATATCTCAGAAACGGTAACTCTTAGAAAAAAATCATGACAATCATTTTTGTAGATAATTTCAAGATCTACAACTTTGTTCGTAGGTACTTTTTCGATAAAACTCACCGTTTCGGAAAAAAATCCAAAAAACATCAAATTTTCACTTTGACCCCGAATAACTTTCTTAGCTTACATGGTATCGATGGGGACTTTTGACACTTTATTTCTAATGGCGAAACCAAGCTCTCCACGAAAATTGAGCTCTCCTGGACTTTCTGTTATTTCAAATGTCTAAATTGAATGGACTATTAATAGAACACCATTATTCGTACCGATTAAACGCTATTTTTTCATATACAATCCGTGATTTTTCCGGCAAACGGGAATTCTCACGATATTTCAAAAGTCCCCATCGATCCCATGTGAGCTAAAAAAGTTATTCGGGGTCAAAGGTGAGAATTTGAGGTTTTTTAGATTTTTTTCGAAAACGGTAGGTTTTATCAAAAAAGTACCTACAATCAAAGTTGTAGATCTTGAAATTATCTACAAAAATGGTTGTTATAATTTTTTTCTAAGAGTCACCGTTTCTGAGATATAGCAGAGCTAGGTGACGTAGTTTCAAAGAAGTTATTCCCAATTATACTAGAAGGAAAAAAACTGGAAGGATGGAATCCTTGGGGTTCTTGGGGATCTTGGGCAAAATTAACCAGGATTGATATATCGTTCGAAAAATGTCTATCAAATATTTGAGGAAGCTGGTGCTGTCTAGCAGGACTGCTAGGTGACGTAGTTTCAATGAAATTATTCCCAATTACACTAGAACGAAAAACTCTGGAAAGATTGAAGATCCCATTTTTGAAATAATTATTAATGAGTCAAATGAGTGTCTATTGTATATAATTATGGGTCTATGAAAATGAAAGAAAAGTTGGTAAAACTCACTGATATAAACCTGGAAGTTTATCAAGTATTTGAGGAAGCTGGAACTGTCTAAAACTGTTTGGTGAAGTTGCTTCAAAGTTAATAATCCCAAGGAAACTGGGAAGGAAAAAAACCTTTAAGGATGAGACTTCTGACAATAGTGTTGAGGAAGCTGGAAGTTTTAAAAGATCTCCACCGAAAGATGTAACAATATTAAACATCTATACTGCAAGAAGAGTTCCGGATCTTGGGCAAAATTAACCAGGATCGATATATCGTTCGAAAAATGTTACCAAGCAAATGTTGAACTGAAGTAGAGATAACCTACGTTTACTGTCGCCATTTTCGATGTTTGGAAGTGGCTTCTGAGATACTGAGAATAATTTAGGGGAATATTAATGGATTAGAATCTCTGAGTGCTTGGAGGGCTGGACAAACCCACATTTTTATACTGCACAAATTTTAATATGTTAAAAAACTTATAATATTTAATTAAAAAAAATTCCTCGCCTATAAATTTTAACGGATAACAATAGAATGTAGAAGGATTTCGAAGAATGTTGTTACACTACGTCTCGATAAAGCCGGTTCGTTATAGAATCCGATTTTAATTCACCAAAAAATCGTATATATATATATATATAATATATATATATATATATTTCACCTTGTTGCTATGAGACGTCCAGTCAAGGACGTTTCTTTAAATAATCTTTTCAAAACTTTTCATACCGGGCGGGTGATTTAATTTAATTTAATTTATATTATTTCCGCCGTTACGATATTTTACGACACAAAAGATTGTTTGTTTTATTATCTAACGGAATTCCTTATTATATCAATAATACTTTGATATGACATAAAGAACTAAATCGTAACCGTTTAATAAAAACAAAAGTTTATTGTACTCTCGACTCCAATACGAAAGTTTTTGATGAAGCTTCGTCCACAAACGTATAATTAATTTTTTCGATGCACCAAAAATTTTACGCGACAGATAAAAAGTTTTAGTGATTTTTTTTTTCAGTCTCCGTAATAAAAGTAGACGTAACCATAATTAAATGTTAATAGGTTTGGGTATGGTATGAATAGAAATTTTTAGCGATTTTGGCGTCTCTTGCATTCTTCGAATGCACGCGCGTCTTTTGACCATTCATTGTTCGTTTTATTCGTTAGTTTCTTTTGTCAAGGACAATGTTTTCAAGTGCTGCCTGCCCATCGAATTAATTCAATTGCTTTTCGTGTGTCATTATGCGAAATATTGAACTACCGAGTAAATGTTCACTTTATATCTACGAGGTACGCATATTAAATATTTTCAATGCAAAAAAAATAACAATACAAGATAAATGTTTCTTGCTTTGCTTTGTGGATGAACGGAAGAGTTTTTTTTATCGAAAATTAGTTGAAACTCACGCAAAATTGTCTGTTTAAATCAAAAAATGGTTACGCAAATTTGTTTGTTTACATCATTAATTGGTCGAAACTCACGCAAAATTGTTTGATTACATCGTATATTGGTTGAAACTCACCAAAAATTGTTTGTTTCTTTAAGAACTTGAAACCCCAAGTGAAATTTTGGGTGAATCCACAAGTGAAATTTTGGTTGAAACCACAAGTGAAATTTTGGTTGAAACTCACCAAAAATTGTTTGTTTCTTTAAAAACTTTAAACCCCAAGTGAAATTTTAGTTGAAACTAACCCAAAATTGTTTGTTTTCATAAGAAATTGAAACCCCAAGTGAAATTTTGGGTGAATCCACAAGTGAAATTTTGGTTGAAACCACAAGTGAAATTTTGGTTGAAACTCACCAAAAATTGTTTGTTTCCATTGGAAATTGAAACCCCAAATGAAGTTTTAGTTGAAACTCACCCAAAATTGTTTGTTTTCATAAGAAATTGAAACCCCAAGTGAAATTTTGGGTGAATCCACAAGTGAAATTTTAGTTGAAACTCACCAAAAATTGTTTGTTTCTTTAAAAACTTGAAACCCCAAGTGAAATTTTAGTTGAAACTCACCCAAAATTGTTTGTTTTCATAAGAAATTGAAACCCCAAGTGAAATTTTGGGTGAATCCACAAGTGAAATTTTGGTAGAAACCACAAGTGAAATTTTGGTTGAAACTCGCCGAAAATTGTTTGTTTCCATAAGAAATTGAAACCGCAAGTGAAATTTTAGTTGAAACTCACCCAAAATTGTTTGTTTTCATAAGAAATTGAAACCCCAAGTGAAATTTTGGGTGAATCCACAAGTGTAATTTTGGTTGAAACCACAAGTGAAATTTTTTGTTGAAACTCACCAAAAATTGTTTGTTTCCATAGGAAATTGAAACCCCAAATGAAGTTTTAGTTGAAACTCACCCAAAATTCTTTGTTTTCATAAGAAATTGAAACCCCAAGTGAAATTTTGGGTGAATCCACAAGTGAAATTTTGGTAGAAACCACAAGTGAAATTTTGGTTGAAACTCGCCGAAAATTGTTTGTTTCCATAAGAAATTGAAACCGCAAGTGAAATTTTGGTTGAAACTCACCCAAAATTGTTTGTTTTCATAAGAAATTGAAACCCCAAGTGAAATTTTGGGTGAATCCACAAGTGAAATTTTGGTAGAAACCACAAGTGAAATTTTGGTTGAAACTCGCCGAAAATTGTTTGTTTCCATAAGAAATTGAAACCGCAAGTGAAATTTTGGTTGAAACTCACCCAAAATTGTTTGTTTTCATAAGAAATTGAAACCCCAAGTGAAATTTTGGGTGAATCCACAAGTGAAATTTTGGTAGAAACCACAAGTGAAATTTTGGTTGAAACTCGCCGAAAATTGTTTGTTTCCATAAGAAATTGAAACCGCAAGTGAAATTTTAGTTGAAACTCACCCAAAATTGTTTGTTTTCATAAGAAATTGAAACCCCAAGTGAAATTTTGGGTGAATCCACAAGTGTAATTTTGGTTGAAACCACAAGTGAAATTTTGGTTGAAACTCACCAAAAATTGTTTGTTTCCATTGGAAATTGAAACCCCAAATGAAGTTTTAGTTGAAACTCACCCAAAATTGTTTGTTTTCATAAGAAATTGAAACCCCAAGTGAAATTTTGGGTGAATCCACAAGTGAAATTTTAGTTGAAACTCACCAAAAATTGTTTGTTTCTTTAAAAACTTGAAACCCCAAGTGAAATTTTAGTTGAAACTCACCCAAAATTGTTTGTTTTCATAAGAAATTGAAACCCCAAGTGAAATTTTGGGTGAATCCACAAGTGAAATTTTGGTAGAAACCACAAGTGAAATTTTGGTTGAAACTCGCCGAAAATTGTTTGTTTCCATAAGAAATTGAAACCGCAAGTGAAATTTTAGTTGAAACTCACCCAAAATTGTTTGTTTTCATAAGAAATTGAAACCCCAAGTGAAATTTTGGGTGAATCCACAAGTGTAATTTTGGTTGAAACCACAAGTGAAATTTTTTGTTGAAACTCACCAAAAATTGTTTGTTTCCATAGGAAATTGAAACCCCAAATGAAGTTTTAGTTGAAACTCACCCAAAATTCTTTGTTTTCATAAGAAATTGAAACCCCAAGTGAAATTTTGGGTGAATCCACAAGTGAAATTTTGGTAGAAACCACAAGTGAAATTTTGGTTGAAACTCGCCGAAAATTGTTTGTTTCCATAAGAAATTGAAACCGCAAGTGAAATTTTGGTTGAAACTCACCCAAAATTGTTTGTTTTCATAAGAAATTGAAACCCCAAGTGAAATTTTGGGTGAATCCACAAGTGAAATTTTGGTAGAAACCACAAGTGAAATTTTGGTTGAAACTCGCCGAAAATTGTTTGTTTCCATAAGAAATTGAAACCGCAAGTGAAATTTTGGTTGAAACTCACCCAAAATTGTTTGTTTTCATAAGAAATTGAAACCCCAAGTGAAATTTTGGGTGAATCCACAAGTGAAATTTTGGTAGAAACCACAAGTGAAATTTTGGTTGAAACTCGCCGAAAATTGTTTGTTTCCATAAGAAATTGAAACCGCAAGTGAAATTTTAGTTGAAACTCACCCAAAATTGTTTGTTTTCATAAGAAATTGAAACCCCAAGTGAAATTTTGGGTGAATCCACAAGTGTAATTTTGGTTGAAACCACAAGTGAAATTTTTTGTTGAAACTCACCAAAAATTGTTTGTTTCCATAGGAAATTGAAACCCCAAATGAAGTTTTAGTTGAAACTCACCCAAAATTGTTTGTTTTCATAAGAAATTGAAACCCCAAGTGAAATTTTGGGTGAATCCTCAAGTGAAATTTTAGTTGAAACTCACCAAAAATTGTTTGTTTCTTTAAAAACTTGAAACCCCAAGTGAAATTTTAGTTGAAACTCACCCAAAATTGTTTGTTTTCATAAGAAATTGAAACCCCAAGTGAAATTTTGGGTGAATCCACAAGTGTAATTTTGGTTGAAACCACAAGTGAAATTTTTTGTTGAAACTCACCAAAAATTGTTTGTTTCCATAGGAAATTGAAACCCCAAATGAAGTTTTAGTTGAAACTCACCCAAAATTGTTTGTTTTCATAAGAAATTGAAACCCCAAGTGAAATTTTGGGTGAATCCTCAAGTGAAATTTTAGTTGAAACTCACCAAAAATTGTTTGTTTCTTTAAAAACTTGAAACCCCAAGTGAAATTTTAGTTGAAACTCACCCAAAATTGTTTGTTTTCATAAGAAATTGAAACCCCAAGTGAAATTTTGGGTGAATCTACAAGTGAAATTTTAGTTGAAACCACAAGTGAAATTTTGGTTGAAACTCACCAAAACTTGTTTGTTTCCATAGGAAAATGAAACCCCAAATGAAGTTTTAGCTGAAACTCACCCAAAATTGTTTGTTTTCATAAGAAATTGAAACCCCAAGTGAAATTTTGGGTGAATCCACTAGTGAAATTTTAGTTGAAACTCACCAAAAATTGTTTGTTTCTTTAAAAACTTGAAACCCCAAGTGAAATTTTAGTTGAAACTCACCCAAAATTGTTTGTTTTCATAAGAAATTGAAACCCCAAGTGAAATTTTGGGTGAATCTACAAGTGAAATTTTAGTTGAAACCACAAGTGAAATTTTGGTTGAAACTCACCAAAACTTGTTTGTTTCCATAGGAAAATGAAACCCCAAATGAAGTTTTAGCTGAAACTCACCCAAAATTGTTTGTTTTCATAAGAAATTGAAACCCCAAGTGAAATTTTGGGTGAATCCACTAGTGAAATTTTAGTTGAAACTCACCAAAAATTGTTTGTTTCTTTAGGAACTTGAAAGCCCAAGTGAATTTTAGTTGAAACTCACCCAAAATTTATTGTTTTCATAAGAAATTGAAACCCCAAGTGAAATTTTGGGTGAATCCACAAGTGAAATTTTGGTAGAAACCACAAGTGAAATTTTGGGTGAATCCACAAGTGAAATTTTGGTTGAAACCACAAGTGAAATTTTGATTGAAACTCACCAAAAATTGACGTCAAAAAATAATAGTTCAATACTATTAAACGCTTTACAAAATTAGAAAAATTAATTTCCAAAGAGCAGACCGTCCACTAAGAAGCAACAACTACTTCTCGGGCTATATGCCCCGACAGACATTGGTTGGTTCTATCTTAACAGATATACCAGCCCCGTTTACTTTAGAAGTGTAATTCAATGTCTGTCGGGGCATATAGCCCGAGAAGTAGTTGTTGCTTCTTAGTGGACGGTCTGCTCTTTGGAAATTAATTTTTCTAATTTTGTAAAGCGTTTAATAGTATTGAACTATTATTTTTTGACGTCTATAGATCACGCTTTACTTATATGACAATTATTTACAGGTAACTGTAATTAAGTAAATCACCAAAAATTGTTTGTTTCCATAGGAAATTGAAACCCCAAATGAAGTTTTAGTTAAAACTCACCCAAAATTGTTTGTTTCTTTAAGAACCTGAAACCCCAAGTGAAATTTTAGTTGAAACTCACCCAAAATTTATTGTTTTCATAAGAAATTGAAACCCCAAGTGAAATTTTGGGTGAATCCACAAGTGAAATTTTGGTTGAAACTCACCAAAAATGTTTGTTTCTTTAAGAACTTGGAAGCCCAAGTGAAATTTTAGTTGAAACTCACCCAAAATTGTTTATTTTCATAAGAAATTGAAACCCCAAGTGAAATTTTGGTTGAAACCACAATTGAAATTTTGGTTGAAACTCACCAAAAATTGTTTGTTTCCATAAGAAATTGAAACCCCAAGTGAAATTTTAGTTGAAACTCACCCAAAATTGTTTGTTTTCATAAGAAATTGAAACCCCAAGTGAAACTTTGGTTAAAACTCACCAAAAATTGTTTGTTTCCATAGGAAATTGAAACCCCAAATGAAGTTTTAGTTGAAACTCACCCAAAATTGTTTGTTTTCATAAGAAATTGAAACCCCAAGTGAAATTTTCGTTGAAACTCACCAAAAATTGTTTGTTTCTTTAAGCACTTGAAAGCCCAAGTGAAATTTTGGTTGAAACTCACCAAAAATTGTTTGTTTCCATAGGAAATTGAAACCCCAAATGAAGTTTTAGTTGAAACTCACCCAAAATTGTTTGTTTCTTTAAGAACCTGAAACCCCAAGTGAAATTTTAGTTGAAACTCTAGTAAATAAAATTTGATTCTTGGATAAAAAGCTTCAATGCTACACCTTATTTCATACGAAACTTTATCTTATATCTTTATCCTTTTCAAAAACATCAACAATTTTTAAAAAATTTTTTAAAAAAATATCCCGAAAACGGTATATATACCAAAAATTACAAAACATATTTCAATTGTTTTTTTTTACTTCCCACTTTAAACTCTCTGCTACAACTTCCGCCTGCAACTTTGTCACTTTATTTCCATTTCTACTTTTCTTTTTTCCTTTCCTCGATCAATAATCATCAGTACTTAAAAATCGAAGTCGCTGTATATATACATATATACAGGCAACTTATCTAAAGTTCATCTTCAGGTTAAGAAACAAAGACATTGTGTTCGCTTGCATTATTATTGCACAATAAAATACAAAAGTGTCGACAATGAAAATGTTACATTTCAAATATCATCATCCCGACTGTATTTATTTAAATTAATTTAAAAATGTCAGCACATTATTTTATTTGATTGTCATGCGATTTCTACTTACTCGGCAAAATTTTTATTCATATTTCACCCTAACAGCTGGTATTAATCACGACAATTAACTATTATTTATTTAAAGAAAAAGTGCATTCTTGGAATATCCCTTCAACTTTTTAACCACATATCTCAAGAACAACAAAACACAAACTTCCTTCCTTTAAATTTTGCACCAAATTCTTCGAAAATTGATTGAAACTCACGCAAAATTGTTTTTCACACTTTTGAACCACTTTTTCACACTTCATCCACCTTTTCATATTTTTGATCCACCTTTTCATACTTTTGATCCACCTTTTCATACTTTTGATCCACCTTTTCATACTTTTGATCCAGTTTTTCACTTTTTTTATCCACTTTTTCACACCTTTGATCCACTTTTTACACTTTTGATCCACTTTTTCACACTTTTGATCCACCTTTTCATACGTTTGAAACACTTTTTCACACTTTTCATCCACTTTTTACTTCGAAAATTGATTGAAACTCACGCAAAATTGTTTTTCACACTTTTGAACCACTTTTCACATTTTTCATCCACTTTTCACACTTTTGATCCACATTTTCACACTTTTGATCCACCTTTTCATACTTTTGATCCACCTTTTCATACTTTTGATCCACCTTTTCATACTTTTGATCCACCTTTTCATACTTTTGATCCACTTTTTCACTTTTTTGGTCCATTTTTTCACACCTTTGATCCACTTTTTCACACTTTTGATCCACCTTTTCATACTTTTGAACCACTTTTTCACACTTTTCATCCACCCTTTCATAGTTTTGAACCACTTTTTCACACTTTTCATCCACTTTTTACACTTTTGATCCATTTTTTATCAACCTTTTCACACTTTTGAACCACTTTTTCACACTTTTTTCTATAACAAGAGTATTTTATCGAAAATTAGTTGGAAAGCTCGTAAAATTATTTTTTTACATCACAAATTGTTTGAAATTCACGCAAAATTTTTTGAATACATGGAAAATTGGTCAAAATTCACGCAAAATTTGTTTTTCTTCGAAAATTGTTTGAAACTCTCGCAAAATTGTTTGTTTACATCGAAGTTGTGGTTGAAACTCACGCAAAATTGTTTTTCACACTTTTGATTCAACTTTTTTATACTTTTGATACACTTTTTCATACTTTTGATCCAATTTTTCATACTTTTGATCCACCTTTTCACACTTTTGATCCACTTTTTACACTTTTGATCCACTTTTTTACACTTTTGATCCACCTTTTCACACTTTTGATTCACCTTTTCACACTTTTTTCTATAACAAGAGTTTTTTTATCGAAAATTAGTTGGAACACTCGTAAAATTGTTTGTTTACATCAAAAATTGTTTGTTTACATCAAAAATTGTTTGTTTACATCAAAAATTGTTTGAAATTCACGCAAATTTTTTTTTCTTCGAAAATTGTTTGAAACTCACCCAAAATTGTTTTTCACACTTTTGATCCACCCTTTCACACTTTTGATCCATCCTTTCACACTTTTGTTCCACGTTTTCACACTTTTGATCCACCTTTCCACACTTTTGATCCACCTTTCCACACTTTTTCACACTTTTGATCCACTTTTTACACATTTGATCCACTTTTTCACACTTTTGATCCACTTTTTACAGTTTTGATCCATTTTTTTACACTTTTGATCAACCTTTTCACACTTTTTTCTATAACAAAAGTTTTTTATCGAAAATTAGTTGGAAAGCTCGTAAAATTATTTGTTTACATCACAAATTGTTTGAAATTCACTCAAAATTTTTTGAATACATGGAAAATTGGTCAAAATTCACGCAAAATTTTTTTTTCTTCGAAAATTGTTTGAAACTCTCGCAAAATTGTTTGAAACTCTCGCAAAATTGTTTGTTTACATCGAAGCTGTGGTTGAAACTCACGCAAAATTGTGTTTCACCCTTTTGATCCACATTTTCACACTTTTGATTCTCTTTTCCACACTTTTGATCCACCTTTTCACATTTTTGATCCACCTTTTCACACTTTTGATCCACCTTTTAACTATTTTGATCCTCTTTTTCACACCTTTGATCTACCTTTTCACACTTTTGATCCACTTTTTCACACCTTTGATCCACCTTTGATCCACCTTTGATCCACCTTTTCACACTTTTGATCCACTTTTTCACACCTTGATTCACTTTTTATCACTCTTTTGACCCAGTTTTTCACTTTTCACACTTTTTATCCACTATTTCACACTTTTGAACCACTTTTTCACACTTTTTTCAATAATAAGAGTTTTTTATCGAAAATTAGTTGGAAAGCTCGTAAAATTATTTGTTTACATCACAAATTGTTTGAAACTCACGCAAAATTGTGTTTCACCCTTTTGATCCACATTTTCACACTTTTGATTCTCTTTTCCACACTTTTGATCCACCTTTTCACACTTTTGATCCACTTTTTCACACCTTTGATCCACATTTGATCCACCTTTTCACACTTTTGATTCACTTTTTCACACCTTGATCCACTTTTCACACTTTTTATCCACTATTTCACACTTTTGACCCAGTTTTTCACACTTTTGTTCCACTTTTCACACTTTTTATCCACTATTTCACACTTTTGATCAACCTTTTCACACTTTTTTCTATAACAAAAGTTTTTTATCGAAAATTAGTTGGAGAGCTCGTAAAATTATTTGTTTACATCACAAATTGTTTGAAATTCACGCAAAATTTTTTGAATACATGGAAAATTGGTTAAAACTCGCGCAAAATTTTTTTTTTCTTCGAAAATTGTTTGAAACTCGCAAAATTGTTTGTTTACATCGAAGTTGTGGTTGAAACTCACGCAAAATTGTATTTCACACTTTTGATCCACTTTTTCATACTTTTGATCCACTGTTTTACACTTTTGATCCACCTTTTCACACTTTTGATCCACCGTTTTACACTTGTGATCCACTTTTTCCACACTTTTCACTATTTTGATGCTTTTTTCCACACTTTTGATCCACCTTTTCACACTTTTGATCCACTTTTTCACATTTTTGATCCACCTTTTCACACTTGTGATCCAATTTTTCCACACTTTTCACTATTTTGATGCTCTTTTCCACACTTTTGATCCACCTTTTCACACTTTTGATCCACCTTTTCACACTTGTGATCCACTTTTTCCACACTTTTCACTATTTTGATGCTCTTTTTCACACTTTTGATCCACCTTTTAACTATTTTGATCCTCTTTTTCACACCTTTGATCTACCTTTTCACACTTTTGATCCACTTTTTCACACCTTTGATCCACCTTTTCATACTTTTGATCCACTTTTTCACACTTTGATCCACTTTTCACACTTTTCATCCACCTTTTCATACTTTTGATCCACCTTTTCACACTTTTGATCCACTTTTTCACAATTTTGACCCAGTTTTTCACACTTTTGTTCCACTTTTTTTCACACCTTTGTTTCGATGCACTTTTTTTACATACCTTTTGTTTTTTCTATGTACACCGATGTACTTATATTATTTAAATTTAATTTTTTCAATTTCTCAAGTTCCCACTGTTTCAAAACACATACCGATGAAAAAAATATAAAAATTCGAGATATTTACTTCGCCTCACGATCTCTATCGCTCGCGGCGGCTTTTTATTTTTTTTTTTAATTTTTTCTCAGCCGAAAAAATAAGGGAGCCTTTTTTATAATTAGATAGTATTAATTTTAATCGATGACTTACCGATGCGATGGGAACTCGGGGAAAACAAAAATTTCTATCACGAATTTGCAAATAAACTTGAGAAATTGACATGTTGAAAACCCTACAAAAGGTTTTTCGATGGTTAAATTATGAAATTATAATAAAAATATAAATTTGTTTTTTAATATAATAAAAATGAATTTCCTATTATTTTATTTTAACGTTTTATGGGACCCAATATAAAATGAGGTAATATTTTTTTTTGGGCTAAAAACACTCTACCAAACTTTCTTAATAACAGTCAGTTGAAAAAAAAATACGACACGGAAAGGTGTAAAAATACCGTTCGTATGTACATAATTTCTTGATTCAACCTTGGTTTGAAAATCAATGCAGCCTTGACGCTTCGAAGTTTCCATGGAAACGAGTCCATTCATCCTTCACGCGCTCCTCCCACGCTCGTACCGATACTTGGAAAACAAACAAAAAAAACAACAACTTTTTTTCCGAAATTTATACTCAACATTATTTTAATATTTATTTCGATGGAAATATGAATGAATTTAATTTCGACTTTGGCAAGCAATATACTATTGTTATTTATATCTATGAGCTAAACGTTAACCGCGTACTTACCGAGCGAGTAGAATCGTATGCTGCTTACTATATTTTTTATCGGTATTTTTATCTATAAACCGACTCTAATTTTAATTCAATTTTTGTGGAATTTCATCACGTTATTTTAAAACGAGGCTTATCATCTTTATCGATACGTGTGATCTCTCTAATGATATGTCAAACGTCACAATCTGACTATTTTGTGTACATACCTCCATTTTCGATTTACTTTTAAATATCTTTAGTATACCCTCGCTTTCTATGGACTTTTTTTACATACTCTCGCTTTCTATACACTTTTTCTGCATACCCTCATTTTCTATACATTTTTTCTGCATACCCTCATTTTCTATACACTTTTTCTACATACCCTCACTTTCGATCCCCTTTTCTAGATACCCTCGCTTTCGATACACCTTTTCTACATACCCTCGCTTTCTATACACTTTTTCTACATACCCTCATTTTCTATACAATGTTTCTACATACCCTCACTTTCGATACCCTCGCTTTCTATGGACTTTTTCTACATACCCTCGCTTTCTATACACTTTTTCTACATACCCTCATTTTCTATACACTGTTTTTACATACCCTCACTTTCGATACCCTTTTCTAGATACCTTCGCTTTCTATGGATTTTTTCTACATACCCTCGCTTTCTATACACTTTTTCTACATACCCTCATTTTCTATACATTGTTTCTACATACCCTCACTTTCGATACCTTCGCTTTCTATGGACTTTTTCTACATACCCTCGCTTTCTATACACTTTTTCTACATACCCTCATTTTCTATACACTGTTTTTACATACCCTCACTTTCGATACCCTTTTCTAGATACCTTCGCTTTCTATGGATTTTTTCTACATACCCTCGCTTTCTATACACTTTTTCTACATACCCTCATTTTCTATACATTGTTTCTACATACCCTCACTTTCGATACCCTCGCTTTCTATGGACTTTTTCTACATACCCTCGCTTTCTATACACTTTTTCTACATACCCTCATTTTCTATACACTGTTTCTACATACCCTCACTTTCGATACCCTTTTCTAGATACCCTCGCTTTCTATGGATTTTTTCTATTTACCCTCGCTTTCTTTACACGTTTTCTACATACCCTCATTTTCTATACATTGTTTCTACATACCCTCACTTTCGATACCCTCGCTTTCTATGTACTTTTTTTACATACCCTCGCTTTCTATGGAATTTTTCTACATACCCTCGCTTTCTATACACTTTTTCTACATACCCTCATTTTCTATACACTGTTTCTACATACCCTCACTTTCGATACCCTCGCTTTCTATGGAATTTTTCTACATACCCTCGCTTTCTATACACTTTTTCTACATACCCTCATTTTCTATACAGTGTTTCTACATACCCTCACTTTCGATACACTTTTTCTACATACCCTCATTTTCTATACACTGTTTCTACATACCCTCACTTTCGATATCCTCGCTTTCTATGGACTTTTTCTACATACCCTCGCTTTCTATGTACTTTTTTTACATACCCTTTTCTAGATACCCTCGCTTTCTATGGATTTTTTCTATTTACCCTCGCTTTCTTTACACGTTTTCTACATACCCTCATTTTCTATACATTGTTTCTACATACCCTCACTTTCGATACCCTCGCTTTCTATGTACTTTTTTTACATACCCTCGCTTTCTATGGAATTTTTCTACATACCCTCGCTTTCTATACACTTTTTCTACATACCCTCATTTTCTATACACTGTTTCTACATACCCTCACTTTCGATACCCTCGCTTTCTATGGAATTTTTCTACATACCCTCGCTTTCTATACACTTTTTCTACATACCCTCATTTTCTATACAGTGTTTCTACATACCCTCACTTTCGATACACTTTTTCTACATACCCTCATTTTCTATACACTGTTTCTACATACCCTCACTTTCGATATCCTCGCTTTCTATGGACTTTTTCTACATACCCTCGCTTTCTATGTACTTTTTTTACATACCCTTTTCTAGATACCCTCGCTTTCTATGGATTTTTTCTATTTACCCTCGCTTTCTTTACACGTTTTCTACATACCCTCATTTTCTATACATTGTTTCTACATACCCTCACTTTCGATACCCTCGCTTTCTATGTACTTTTTTTACATACCCTCGCTTTCTATGGAATTTTTCTACATACCCTCGCTTTCTATACACTTTTTCTACATACCCTCATTTTCTATACACTGTTTCTACATACCCTCACTTTCGATACCCTCGCTTTCTATGGAATTTTTCTACATACCCTCGCTTTCTATACACTTTTTCTACATACCCTCATTTTCTATACAGTGTTTCTACATACCCTCACTTTCGATACACTTTTTCTACATACCCTCATTTTCTATACACTGTTTCTACATACCCTCACTTTCGATATCCTCGCTTTCTATGGACTTTTTCTACATACCCTCGCTTTCTATACACTTTTTCTACATACCCTCATTTTCTACACACTTTTTCTACATACCCTCGCTTTCAATGCACTTCTTTTACATATCCACGCTTCAAATTTACTTTTAAATAATTTCTGCTTTACAAAACTGATGACATACTGTATAATATAAACAAGAAATTTCACTTAAACGATTATGAAGTCGATGCCACAGCTGCCTTAATTGAACTTAACGCATTCAATAAAAATTATAATTGTTTGTTGTGAAATAACCACGCCGCTTTTATTAATGAACGTACTGTATACACACACACACACATACAAACATCGAGATCAATAAATAATTGATTCTAACACTAACCCACGTTTATTTTTAACGTTAGTGTAATATACGGTGTGTAAAACACTTTCGAATTCTAAGTTGGGAATTCTGGAACCGTTGGCGATACTCGACACTGTTTACACTACCACTACACCAACACTAACACTTTACACTATCTTACGCGCGTTTCGATAACCAAGTTATCTTCTTCAGATATTGAAGGTAAACAGTGTAGTGTACGAGTACGAGTACAAGGAGAGACAGGAGAGTGCGACGAGAGACAGAAGAGTTCGAGGAGAGACAGGAGAGTTCGAGGAGAGACAGTAAAGGGAAGAGAGTATGAGGAGAGACAAGAGAGTACGAGGAGAGACAGGAAAATGCGAGGAGAGATAGGAGAATGCGAGGAGAGACAGAAGAGTTCGAGGAGAGACAGGAGAGGGCAGAGAGTGTGAGGAGAGTGCGAGGAGAGATAGGAGAATGCGAGGAGAGTACGAAGAGAGTGTGAGGAAACACAGGAGAGTACGAGGAGAAACAAGAGAGTACGAGAGGGGAGTGCGAGGAGATACAGCAGAGTACGAGGAGTGAGAGTAGAGGGAAGAGAGTGTGAGGAGAGTACAAGGAGAGAGAGGATAGTGCGAGAAGAGACAGGAGAGTGCGAGAAGAGAAAGGAGAGTGCGAGGAGAAACAGGATAGTTCGAGCAGAGACTATAGAGAGAAGAAAGTGTAGGAGAGACAGGAGAGTACGGGAAGAGAGAGGAGAGTGCGAGGAGAGACAGGAGAATGCGAACAGAGACAGTACAGTGAAGAGAGTATGAGGAGAAACAGGAGAGTACGAGGAGAGACAGGAGAATGCGAGGAGAGACAGAAGAGTACGGGGAGAGTTCGAGCAGAGACAGGAGTGACAATAGAGGGAAGAGCGTATGAAGAGAAACAGGAGAGTTCGAGGAGAGACAAGAGAGGGAGGAGGCTGTGAGTAGAGAGAGGAGAGTGCTAGGAAAGACAGGAGAGTACGAAGGGAGAGTGAGAGAAGATTCCGGGGTGAGAGGGAGAGAGGATAGTGCGAGGAGAAACAGGAGAATGTGAGGAGAGACAGGAGAGTACGAGAAGAGAGAGGAGAGTGCTAAGAAAGACAGGAGAGTACGAGGGGAAACAGGAGAGTATGAGGTGAGAGAGAGGGAGCGCGAGGAATGATAGGAGTATGCGAGGAGAGATAGCAGATTACGAAGAGAGACAGGAGAGAACGAGGAGAGAGGAGAGTGCGAGGAAAGACAGGAGAGGCAGGAGAGTACGAACAGAGACAGTAGAGTGTGGGAGAGACAGGAGAGTACGGGAAGAGAGAGGAGAGAGGAGGGAGAGAAGAGTGCTAGGAGAGACAGGAGAATGCGAGAAGAGACAGTACAGAGAAGAGAGTATGAGGAGAAGCAGGAGAGTACGAGGAGGGACAGTAGAGGGAAGAGAGTATGTGAAGAGACAGGAGAGTGCGAGGAGAGACAGAGGAGTTCGAGGAGAGACAGTAGAGGGAAGAGAGTATGAGGAGAGACAGGAGAGTTCGAGGAGAGACTGGAGAATTCGAGGGGAGACCGAAGAGTATGAGGAGAGTCAGAAGGGTACGAGGAGAGACAGTAGAGGGAGGAGGGTATGAGGAGAGGCAGGAGAGTACGAGGAGCGACAGGAGAGAGAGGAGAGTGCGAGGAGAGAAAGAGAGAGAAGAGAGTGTGAGGAGAGACATGAGAGTACGAGGAGAAAGAGAGGAGAGTGCGAGGAAAGACAGGAGAGTACGAGGAGAGAGAGAATAGAGGGAAGAGAGTGTGAGGAGAGGCAGGAGAGTTCAAGGAGAGAGAGGAGAGACAGGAGAGTGCGGGGAGAGACAGGAGAGTGCGAGGAAAGACAGGAGAGTTTGAGCAGAGACTATAGAGAGAAGAGAGTGTGGGAGAGACAGGAGAGTACGGGAAGAGAGAGGAGAGTGCGAGGAGAGACAGGAGAATGCGAGGAGAGACAGTACAGTGAGGAGAGTATGAGGAGAAACAGGAGAGTACGAGGAGAGACAGGAGAATGCGAGGAGAGACAGAAGAGTGCGGGGAGAGTTCGAGCAGAGACAGAAGTGACAATAGAGGGAAGAGAGTATGAAGAGAGACAGGAGAGTTCGAGGATAGACAAGAGAGGGAGGAGGGTGTGAGGAGAGTGCTAGGAAAGACAGGAGAGTACGAAGGGAGAGTGAGAGAAGGTTCCGGGGAGAGACAGGAGAGAGGGAGAGAGGATAGTGCGAGGAGAAACAAGAGAATGTGAGGAACGACAGGAGAGTACGAGGAGAGAGAGGAGAGTGCCAGGAAAGATAGGAGAGTACGAGGTGAAACAGGAGAGTATGAGGTGACAGAGAGGGAGCGCGAGGAGTGATAGGAGTATGCGAGGAGAGATAGCAGAGTACGAAGAGAGGCAGGAGAGTTCGAGGAGAGACGGTAGAGGGAAGAGAGTGTGAGGAGAGGCAGGAGAGTACGAGGAGAGAGGAGAGTACGAGGAAAGACAGGAGAGTGCGAGGAGAGAACGAACAGAGACAGTAGAGAGAAGAAAGTGTGGGAGAGACAGGAGAGTACGGGAAGAGAGAGGAGGGAGAGAAGAGTGCGAGGAGAGACAGGAGAATGCGAGAAGAGACAGTACAGGGAAGAGAGTATGAGGAGAAGCAGAGAGTACGAGGAGGGACAGTAGAGGGAAGAGAGTATGTGAAGAGACAGGAGAGTGCGAGGAGAGACAGAGGAGTTCGAGGAGAGACAGTAGAGGGAAGAGAGTATGAGGAGAGACAGGAGAGTTCGAGGAGAGACTGAAGAATTCGAGGGGAGACCGAAGAGTATGAGGAGAGTCAGAAGAGTACGAGGAGAGACAGTAGAGGAAGGAGGGTATGAGGAGAGGCAGGAGAGTACGAGGAGCGACATGAGAGAGAAGAGAGTGTGAGGAGAGACATGAGAGTACGAGGAGAAAGAGAGGAGAGTGCGAGGAAAGACAGGAGAGTACGAGGAGAGAGAGAACAGTTCGAGGAGAAACAGGAGAGAGAAAGGAGAGGGCGAGGAGAAACAGGAGGGTAAACGAGGAGAGAGAGAGAGAAGAGTGCGAGGAGGGATAGGAGAATGCGAGGAGAGTAAGGAGAGTGCGAGAAGAGTAAGGAGTGTGAGGAGAGAGGACTAACGTAGTAATTATTCTGATTAAAATGGCTGATGAATGAATCTATAGACCTTAATTTAGCAAAATTTATTATCGATCGATAGAGTCGCATGATTAGTTTGTTTTTTTCTGTATTTTAACTTCGGTCATGAATACATCACTTTTTCAGATGTTTTAAACATTTCTTCATTCCAATCAACTTACGAATTTTTTTAGCTATTTTTTTCTACCACTAATTTAGATCAAAATTATACTTTCAATAAAACATATTTTTGACTAATTTATTGAATAAAACTCATAAATTACAAAATCCAAATAGACAAAACTATTATTTTTAAAATATATTCCAAGTTAAAAAGACCCACAAATGAATATAAAAATGGTAACGTTAAAGATTGACCAAAAGAATGAACCTTTTGTATTCTCGAGAGCCGATTGTACCTGCTCGGCGTGAATTCCATTGTACGAGTCAGTTTCTGGTTCTTCTTCCTACAAGAGTAGTCGGAATTGTTTGGGCGAGCATCATCATCATCATCACCATCACTCCCTACCCTTGAAATCTTTAAAAACCGAGAAGATCGGGCGAGAATTTCTTCTGTGCATTCTTCAAATACGATGTTGTATAGTAGTTAGTGTGAGTGCCTTTTGGTTTGTGGCCGGTTGAAAACACACTTGTCGGTACCAGTTTTTTTAAAGTGATGATGGTGACGTGGTTATAAACTTATTATATTAAAAAGAAGAAGAAAAAAACGTTTTATTGTACGTCAACATTGAAAAATTTCAAGGTGCGATAAATTTATAATTATTTATATTGTTTATAGTGTATGGAAATATTCGGTAAATAGTATATAATTGCGGAGGAAAAACCTTATTTGAGGTTAAAATACCAAGAAAATGATATAATTGGTTTTTTTTATTTGCTTCAACTTTATAGCACTATATATTTAAAAAAAAAACTAATATTAAATTTAATTTAGATTTGTTGCTAAAACTGAATGCATTTTAAAAAAATTATTCGGGCTTATTTACACAAAATTAGTATGAGATTTTTGTATAAAATATTTATTTTTTGGTGTTTCTTATCCATAAACAGGGTGTCAATTTTAAAACTTACCTCGTGCACGAAAAGAGATTTTTAAAAAAATTCAAAACCGTATCTAGGGTAGAGAGGGGGAACTAAAATAACATGAGAGAGAACGCACCCCCATCAACCCCTTATACCCCACCTACAAAGATTTAAATGGCAACCCAATTGACCAATAATTGACCATTTTTCAAAATTATTGACCATTTTTGACAATTTTTCCAAATTTTTTGACAATTATTGACCATTTTTGACAGTTTTTGACAATTATTGACCATTTTTGACAATTTTTCCAAATTTTTTGACCATTTTTGACAGTTTTTGACAATTATTGACCATTTTTCCAAAATTTTGACAATTTTTCCAAATTTTTTGACAATTATTGATCATTTTTGATAATTATTTATATTGTTTATAGTGTATGGAATATTCGGTAAAAAGTATATAATTGCGGAGGAAAAACCTTATTTGAGGTTAAAATACCAAGAAAATGATATAATTGTTTTTTTTTTATTTGCTTCATTTCCAAGTTTTATTTAACTTTATAGCACTATATATTTAAAAAAAACTAATATTAAATTTAATTTAGATTTGTTGCTAAAACTGAAAGCATTTTAAAAAAATTATTCGGGCTTATTTACACAAAAATTAGTATGAGATTTTTGTATAAAATATTTATTTTTTGGTGTTTCTTATCCATAAACAGGGTGTCAATTTTAAAACTTACCTCGTGCTCGAAAAGAGATTTAAAAAAAAAATTCAAAACCGTATCTAGGGTAGAGAGGGGGAACTAAAATAACATGAGAGAGAACGCACCCCCATCAACCCCCTATACCCCACCTACAAATATTCAAATGGCAACCCAATTGACCAATAATTGACCATTTTTCAAAATTATTGACCATTTTTGACAATGATTGACAATTTTTCCAAATTTTTTGACAATTATTGACCATTTTTGACAGTTTTTGACAATTATTGACCATTTTTCCAACATTTTTGACATTTTTTCCATAGTTTTTGACTATTATTGACCATTTTTGACAATAATTGACCATTTTTCAAAATTATTGACCATTTTTGACAATTATTGACAATTTTTTCAAATATTTTGACAATTATTGACCATTTTTGACAGTTTTTGACAATTATTGACCATTTTTAAAAATTATTGACAATTATTGACAATTTTTCCAAATTTTTTGACCATTTTTGACAGTTTTTGACAATTATTGACCATTTTTCCAAATTTTTTAACAATTTTTCCAATTTTTTTGACAATTATTGATCATTTTTGATAATTATTTATAGTGTATGGAATATTCGGTAAAAAGTATATAATTGCGTAGGAAAAACCTTATTTGAGGTTAAAATACCAAGAAAATGATATAATTGGTTTTTTTTATTTGCTTCATTTCCAAGTTTTATTTAACTTTATAGCACTATATATTTAAAAAAAAACTAATATTAAATTTAATTTAGATTTGTTGCTAAAACTGAATGCATTTTAAAAAAATTATTCGGGCTTATTTACACAAAATTAGTATGAGATTTTTGTATAAAATATTTATTTTTTGGTGTTTCTTATCCATAAACAGGGTGTCAATTTTAAAACTTACCTCGTGCACGAAAAGAGATTTTTAAAAAAATTCAAAACCGTATCTAGGGTAGAGAGGGGGAACTAAAATAACATGAGAGAGAACGCACCCCCATCAACCCCTTATACCCCACCTACAAAGATTTAAATGGCAACCCAATTGACCAATAATTGACCATTTTTCAAAATTATTGACCATTTTTGACAATTTTTCCAAATTTTTTGACAATTATTGACCATTTTTGACAGTTTTTGACAATTATTGACCATTTTTGACAATTTTTCCAAATTTTTTGACCATTTTTGACAGTTTTTGACAATTATTGACCATTTTTCCAAAATTTTGACAATTTTTCCAAATTTTTTGACAATTATTGATCATTTTTGATAATTATTTATATTGTTTATAGTGTATGGAATATTCGGTAAAAAGTATATAATTGCGGAGGAAAAACCTTATTTGAGGTTAAAATACCAAGAAAATGATATAATTGTTTTTTTTTTATTTGCTTCATTTCCAAGTTTTATTTAACTTTATAGCACTATATATTTAAAAAAAACTAATATTAAATTTAATTTAGATTTGTTGCTAAAACTGAAAGCATTTTAAAAAAATTATTCGGGCTTATTTACACAAAAATTAGTATGAGATTTTTGTATAAAATATTTATTTTTTGGTGTTTCTTATCCATAAACAGGGTGTCAATTTTAAAACTTACCTCGTGCACGAAAAGAGATTTTTAAAAAAATTCAAAACCGTATCTAGGGTAGAGAGGGGGAACTAAAATAACATGAGAGAGAACGCACCCCCATCAACCCCTTATACCCCACCTACAAAGATTTAAATGGCAACCCAATTGACCAATAATTGACCATTTTTCAAAATTATTGACCATTTTTGACAATTTTTCCAAATTTTTTGACAATTATTGACCATTTTTGACAGTTTTTGACAATTATTGACCATTTTTGACAATTTTTCCAAATTTTTTGACCATTTTTGACAGTTTTTGACAATTATTGACCATTTTTCCAAAATTTTGACAATTTTTCCAAATTTTTTGACAATTATTGATCATTTTTGATAATTATTTATATTGTTTATAGTGTATGGAATATTCGGTAAAAAGTATATAATTGCGGAGGAAAAACCTTATTTGAGGTTAAAATACCAAGAAAATGATATAATTGTTTTTTTTTATTTGCTTCATTTCCAAGTTTTATTTAACTTTATAGCACTATATATTTAAAAAAAACTAATATTAAATTTAATTTAGATTTGTTGCTAAAACTGAAAGCATTTTAAAAAAATTATTCGGGCTTATTTACACAAAAATTAGTATGAGATTTTTGTATAAAATATTTATTTTTTGGTGTTTCTTATCCATAAACAGGGTGTCAATTTTAAAACTTACCTCGTGCACGAAAAGAGATTTTTAAAAAAATTCAAAACCGTATCTAGGGTAGAGAGGGGGAACTAAAATAACATGAGAGAGAACGCACCCCCATCAACCCCTTATACCCCACCTACAAAGATTTAAATGGCAACCCAATTGACCAATAATTGACCATTTTTCAAAATTATTGACCATTTTTGACAATTTTTCCAAATTTTTTGACAATTATTGACCATTTTTGACAGTTTTTGACAATTATTGACCATTTTTGACAATTTTTCCAAATTTTTTGACCATTTTTGACAGTTTTTGACAATTATTGACCATTTTTCCAAAATTTTGACAATTTTTCCAAATTTTTTGACAATTATTGATCATTTTTGATAATTATTTATATTGTTTATAGTGTATGGAATATTCGGTAAAAAGTATATAATTGCGGAGGAAAAACCTTATTTGAGGTTAAAATACCAAGAAAATGATATAATTGGTTTTTTTTATTTGCTTCATTTCCAAGTTTTATTTAACTTTATAGCACTATATATTTAAAAAAAAACTAATATTAAATTTAATTTAGATTTGTTGCTAAAACTGAAAGCATTTTAAAAAAATTATTCGGGCTTATTTACACAAAAATTAGTATGAGATTTTTGTATAAAATATTTATTTTTTGGTGTTTCTTATCCATAAACAGGGTGTCAATTTTAAAACTTACCTCGTGCTCGAAAAGAGATTTAAAAAAAAATTCAAAACCGTATCTAGGGTAGAGAGGGGGAACTAAAATAACATGAGAGAGAACGCACCCCCATCTACCCCCTATACCCCACCTACAAATATTCAAATGGCAACCCAATTGACCAATAATTGACCATTTTTCAAAATTATTGACCATTTTTGACAATTTTTCCAAATTTTTTGACAATTATTGACCATTTTTGACAATTATTGACCATTTTTCCAACATTTTTGACAATTTTTCCATAGTTTTTGACTATTATTGACCATTTTTGACAGTTTTTGACAATAATTGACCATTTTTCAAAATTATTGACCATTTTTGACAATTATTGACAATTTTTTCAAATATTTTGACAATTATTGACCATTTTTGACAGTTTTTGACAATTATTGACCATTTTTAAAAATTATTGACAATTATTGACAATTTTTCCAAATTTTTTGACAGTTTTTGACAATTATTGACCATTTTTCCAAATTTTTTAACAATTTTTCCAATTTTTTTGACAATTATTGATCATTTTTGATAATTATTTATAGTGTATGGAATATTCGGTAAAAAGTATATAATTGCGGAGGAAAAACCTTATTTGAGGTTAAAATACCAAGAAAATGATATAATTGGTTTTTTTTATTTGCTTCATTTCCAACGCACCCCCATCAACCCCCCTATACCCCACCTACAAAAATTTAAATGGCAACCCCCTACTTGTGATACGTCGTTAGAAAGCCCGTAGAAAATTCTTTCAACGATCTAAGTCATAATTATACAGGGTGTAACAATACAGCAGTCATATTTATTTGACAACAAAATGAAAAAGTGTTAAATGTTCCATATAATTGTGGTGGAGATTGAGGATTTTTTATCATTGAATCATTGAAAACATAATTTGAACTATTGACAATCTCTCTCTTATATTATTGGAAAACTTTTTTGTTGAAGAAAATAACTCGATTGATTTTCTTGATTTAAAAAAATTTAAAGAGTTAATGATATACTTGATTTTTCAATTTACGGAAAACCAAATATACCATATAATTTCAATCATCCCATGTCACATAAATTAGCAGCATATAATTTAATTATACATAGAGAATTTTCAGTTCCTATGAACAAATATAATTTTAATACAGAAATTAATATAATTAAACAAATAGCCACATCCAAATATAATAAATTAATTAATTAATAAAAAAGAGGAAAAAGTGGCACTGCAATTAATATTTCCTGAAAAAACTATGGAAATACAAAATTACAAAACCATCAAATATGCTGGTAATATTTCTAATAATATTTCAAATATAATATGTTTAGCAACAAATTCAACAACTTCTTTTAAAACAGAAAACAATTTAAGTAAAAAATTGTTAACTGTAAAAACAAAAATACCCCCATAGTGGAACTAATTAGAAACAATTCTAAAAATAAACATATATCTAGAAGATTAGATAATTTAAAAATTGTTCTTAAAATATATATTTTTGTATGTTTAATATGTAAATATATATATATATATATATATATATATATGTATAAATTCTTGCACACAATTCGTTGTTCTAAAAACATCTGTACGCCAGATACGCTCTCTCTCTCTCTTTCTCTCAAACAAAGCGATCCTTTGTTAAACTCAGTTTAAGTAAACATTCGAGCAATTCAGTTTTATTACATTTCAAATATCAACTTCCAATTATATCAAATATATTATTTATTATACGATTAGATAATATCCTGATTTTAATTTTACTACACACTATATACAGAGTTTTCTTTTTATTACGACCATCAACAATTTTCCAATAAACGCTTTAACTTGACGTCTGAATGCTTCTGAAGACATATTATAACTAGCGAAAGGTGTTTGGAGATGTTTGGAGGTGTGTGGAGACGTATGTGAGATGTATGTAATACGTTAACGTGTCACATGATACGTAAAGTGACATGTGACGTTTGACAGGTAACGTGCGTCAAGTGATACGTAAAAAGACGTTTGACGTTTTAAATATAACGTTTCAAATATGACGTTTGACGAGTAACGTGTGTCACGTGATACGTTAACGTGTGGTGTTAGTCACACCCCCCTACTTCACATCCCCGTTTCTTCGACGTCAATCGGACCATTATTAACAAAGTTTCACGCCAATGCCCTTATGGCACTACCCCCTTCAGGTAGATTTGCCCTTCTTTCGGCTAGTGACACCTCCTACTTGCCAAATCAAGCGTTTGCGCAGCTGTACCTCATCTCCGTTCTGACCACGCGATGCGTTAACGTGTCACGTGATACGTAAAGTGACGTTTGACGTTTCAAATATGACGTTTGACGGGTAACGTGCGTCACGTGATAGGTAAAATGACGTTTCAGATAATATGACGTTTGAGAGGTAACGTGATACGTAAAGTGACGTTTCCATGACTCCTGCGTTCCATGCCCTCTACTACTCGCGACTGCTGCTATGACGTCGTTTTGACAATTTTTTCAAATTTTTTGACAATTATTGACCATTTTTCGAAAATTTTTGACAGTTATTGACCATTTTTCAAAATTTTGGCAATTTGTGACAATTATTGACCATTTTTTCAAAATTTTGACCATTCTTTCAAGATTTTGACAGTTTTTGACAATGATTGACAGTTTTTCCAAATTTTTTGACAATTATTGACCATTTTCGACAGTTTTTGACAAGTATTGACCATTTTTCAAAATTATTAACTATTTTTGACAATTTTTCCAAATTTTTTGACAATTATTGACCATTTTTGGCAATAATTGACCATTTTTCGAAATTATTGACCATTTTTGACAATTTTTTGACAATTATTGACCATTTTTGACAGTTTTTGACAATTATTGACCATTTTTCAAAAATTTTTCCAAATTTTTTGACAATTATTGACCATTTTTGACAATGATTGACCATTTTTCGAAATTTTTGACCATTTTCGACAATTTTTCCAAATTTTTTGACAATTTTTGACCATTTTTGACAGTTTTTTGGCAATAATTGACCATTTTTCAAAATTATTGACTTTTTTTCCAAATTTTTTGACAATTATTGACAGTTTTTGACAATAATTGACCATTTTTGACAATTTTTCCAAATTTTTTGACAATTATTAACCACTTTTGACAGTTTTTGACAATAATTGAGCATTTTTCAAAATTATTGACCATTTTTCAAAATTATTGACCATTTTTGACAATTTTTCCAAATTTTTTGACAATTATTGACCATTTATGACAGTTTTTGACAATAATTGTCCATTTTTGACAATTTTTCCAAAATTGTTGACAATTATCGACCATTTTTGACAGTTTTTGACAATAATTGACCATTTTTGACAATTTTTTCCAAATTTTTTGACAATTATTGACTATTTTTGACAGTTTTTGACAATAATTGACAATTTTTCAAAATTATTGACCATTTTTGACAATTTTACCAAATTTTTTGGCAGTTATTGACCATTTTTGACAGTTTTTGACAATAATTGACCATTTTTCAAAATTATTGACCATTTTTGACAATTTTCCCAATTTTTTTGACAATTATTGATCATTTTTCAAAATTATTGACCATTTTTGACAATTATTGACAAATTTTTCCAAATTTTTTGACAATTATTGACAATTTTTCCAAATTTTTTGACAATTATTGACCATTTTGACAGTTTTTGACAATAATTGACCATTTTTGACAATTATTGACAATATTTTTTGACAATTATTGACCATTTTTGACAATTTTTTCAAATTTTTTGACAATTATTGACCACATTTTGACAAAAATCGTACAATTATGTTACCGATGTAAAACTATCGAAAATTATCGATAATAATCGATAGTAAAAATAGAACTATCGATCTATCGACAGTTTTTGACAATAATTGACCATTTTTCCAAATTTTTTGACAATTATTAACCACTTTTGACAGTTTTTGACAATAATTGACCATTTTTCAAAATTATTGACCATTTTTGACAATTTTTCCAAATTTTTTGACAATTATTGACCATTTATGACAGTTTTTGACAATAATTGTCCATTTTTGACAATTTTCCCAAATTTTTTGACAATAATTGACCATTTATGACAGTTTTTGACAATAATTGTCCATTTTTGACAATTTTTCCAAATTTTTTGACAATTATCGACCATTTTTGACAGTTTTTGACAATAATTGACCATTTTTCCAAATTTTTTGACAATTATTGACTATTTTTGACAATAATTGACAATTTTTCAAAATTATTGACCATTTTTGACAATTTTACCAAATTTTTTGACAGTTATTGACCATTTTTGACAGTTTTTGACAATAGTTGACAATTTTTCAAAATTATTGACCATTTTTGACAATTTTACCAAATTTTTTTACAGTTATTGACCATTTTTGACAGTTTTTGACAATAATAGACCATTTTTCAAAATTATTGACCATTTTTGACAGTTTTTCCAATTTTTTTGACAATTATTGACCATTTTTGACAATAATTGATCATTTTTCAAAATTATTGACCATTTTTGACAATTATTGACAAATTTTTCCAAATTTTTTGACAATTATTGACAATTTTTCCAAATTTTTTGACAATTATTTACCATTTTTGACAGTTTTTGACAATAATTGACCATTTTTCAAAATTATTGACCATTTTTGACAATTATTGACCATTTTTGACAATTATTGACAATTTTTCCAAATTTTTTGACAATTATTGACCACATTTTGACAAAAATCGTACAATGATGTTACCGATGTAAAACTATCGAAAATTATCGATAATAATCGATAGTAAAAATAGAACTATCGATCTATCGACAGTTTTTGACAATAATTGACCATTTTTGACAATTTTTCCAAATTTTTTGACAATTATTAACCACTTTTGACAGTTTTTGACAATAATTGACCATTTTTCAAAATTATTGACCATTTTTGACAATTTTTCCAATTTTTTTTACAATTATTGACCATTTTTGACAATAATTGATCATTTTTCAAAATTATTGACCATTTTTGACAATTATTGACAATTTTTCCAAATTTTTTGACAATTATTGACCATTTTTGACAGTTTTTGACAATAATTGACCATTTTTCATAATTATTGACCATTTTTGACAATAATTGACCATTTTTCAAAATTATTGACCATTTTTGACAATTATTGACAATATTTTTTGACAATTATTGACAATTTTTCCAAATTTTTTGACAATTATTGACCAGATTTTGACAAAAATCGTACAATGATGTTACCGATGTAAAACTATCGAAAATTATCGATAATAATCGATAGTAAAAATAGAACTATCGATAGTTCTCCATTCCTAACCCCTATCCCTATCTCTCACCGTTTTCGAAAAAAAAAACGTCATTTTCCAAAAAATGGTTGATATATTTGGATTCACAGGAATTGGCAAAATAAATTTTTTTATGAAGTAAAGTGAGGCATTGAGCCTTGTTTCCCAGTAAAATTGATACAGGGAGGTGTAGAAATATTGATATTTTTTCCAATTGAAAAAAATTTTTTCAAATGAAACACACAGTAATAATCTTGTGTTTAAAACTAAGTATGTGGCGTCCTCTAGGGCAAAAAAAGTTCATTCATCACCGGATGTGAAGCGAATTGTGAAAACTGTGTTTAAATCATTGAAACATCGAAGCAGCAAACGAAACATGTAAGTTGACAAAAACTTAACAATCATTGTGAAAAACGCTGTATATTCAGACTTAGGTATACAGGATGTCCCGAAAATATTTGTATTGTATTTCATACCGTATAAATGTACAAAAAATTACAGGGTTGTCAAAAAAACAGTAAAATATGTAAAAATAAAAGAATTAAATTATATATAAATTAATTATTACACACTTTCCAATTTACACTGAAAACATCTTTTGTTTATCGACCTATATTTCGGTAAAATCTTTACAAACATAGTAAATGAAAATACATTTCTTACAATGAATGCGTAGAATTACCCACACGCAATTATTACGAAACACGCTTTAATTATTCATTATAATATCTCTCAACATACAATTATCTAACTTGCACAATTAACGATTCAATCAGATAATAATAATAATAACAATAATTAATATTGTAATATTGTTTTCTAAAAAAAAACTCTTTCTATATATATATATTTCCGATCTTTAACAATTTAAATTATTCTCAAGGAAGCGACTCGAACATTTTAATACGGTTTTTCTTAATATACAGGGTGGTCGCTTACACCGTTCACCGTTGAGAAAAACAATTTCTCATTAATTAAATTATAAAACTCATTATGTCTACTACTAAAAAATACACAATAAAATATTATCCATTGAGGAAGGTTATGTAATTTAACCTTCGCCTTGCAACTCGCCAACCCGCTGTATCTATTATATATATATATATATATATATATATTTATTCGTTACTCGTTACTACGCTGCTGACCTTGCTATATAGCAACTCTCCAAAGTGCCTGTCTCTAACCAATAATTGCTTTTAAGTTAAAAACAGCTGGCAAATTTACAACATATATATATATATATATATATATATATATATATATATGCACTACTGTTTAATAATACCGCGCTATTCCGATTTATACGGATTGTCTCCCATTTTAATAACGAAAATTTTTAGCTTGAAATTTGGCATTTTTAACGTAAAAATCGGAAAAATATACGCGGTATTCTGGCGGTGGAAAATTGAAGCTCCGTTTCTTTTGGTGGGCGGATTTTGTTAAATAGTAAATATATTTTATTGAATGTTGTTCCCAAGGATGGGTAGTGAGTTTTGTAGGGTGGGCACCTGTTTTAGAAAAAAAATCGGACCCATTTTTCTTTACTTTAGTCCATACCAAATTTTATTTTTTTAGTTACTGAGAGTCCAAAAAATGAGCATTTTACGAAGGTTTTGGGGAAATTTTGAAAAAGTACTTTTTCATGTATTCCGGATCGGGAAATCCAAAAATCATGACAATAATTGACCATTTTTCAAAATTACTGACCATTTTTGACAATTTTTCCAAATTTTTTGACAATTATTGGTCATTTTTTAAAATTATTAACCATTTTTGACAATTTTTCCAAATTCTTTGACAATTATTGACCATTTTTGACAATAATTGACCATTTTTCAAAATTATTGACCATTTTTGACAATTTTTCCAAATTTTTTGACAATTATTGACCATTTTTGACAGTTTTTGACAATAATTGACCATTTTTGACAATTTTTTCCAAACTTTTTTACAGTTATTGACCATTTTTGACAATAATTGTACATTTTTCAAAATTATCGATCATTTTTCACAATTTTTCCAAATTTTGTGACAATTATTGACCATTTTGACAGTTTTTTGGCAATAATTGACCATTTTTCAAAATTATTGACCATTTTTCCAAATTTTTTGACAATTATTGACAGTTTTTGACAATAATTGTCCATTTTTGACAATTTTTCCAAATTTTTTGACAGTTATTGACCATTTATGACAGTTTTTGACAATAATTGTCCATTTTTGACAATTTTTCCAAATTTTTTGACAATTATCGACCATTTTTGACAGTTTTTGACAATTATCGACCATTTTTGACAGTTTTTGACAATAATTGACGGAAAATTGAAGCTCAGTTTCTTTTGCTGGGCGGATTTTGTTAAATAGTAAATATATTTTAGTAAATGTTGTTCCCAAGGATGGGTAGTGAGTTTTGTAGGGTGGGCACCTGTTTTAGAAAAAAAATCGGACCCATTTTTCTTTACTTTAGTCCATACCAAATTTTATTTTTTTAGTTACTGAGAGTCCAAAAAATGAGCATTTTACGAAGGTTTTGGGGAAATTTTGAAAAAGTACTTTTTCATGTATTGCGGATCGGGAAATCCAAAAATCATGACAATAATTGACCATTTTTCAAAATTACTGACCATTTTTGACAATTTTTCCAAATTTTTTGACAATTATTGGCCATTTTTTAAAATTATTGACCATTTTTGACAATTTTTCCAAATTTTTTGACAATTATTGACCATTTTTGACAATAATTGACCATTTTTCAAAATTATTGATCATTTTTGACAATTTTTCCAAATTTTTTGACAATTATTGACCATTTTTGACAGTTTTTGACAATAATTGACCATTTTTGACAATTTTTTCCAAACTTGTTTACAGTTATTGACCATTTTTGACAATAATTGTACATTTTTCAAAATTATCGATCATTTTTCACAATTTTTCCAAATTTTGTGACAATTATTGACCATTTTGACAGTTTTTTGGCAATAATTGACCATTTTTCAAAATTATTGACCATTTTTCCAAATTTTTTGACAATTATTGACAGTTTTTGACAATAATTGTCCATTTTTGACAATTTTTCCAAATTTTTTGACGATTATCGACCATTTTTGACAGTTTTTGACAATAATTTACCATTTTTAACAATTTTTCCAAATTTTTTGACAGTTATTGACCATTTATGACAGTTTTTGACAATAATTGTCCATTTTTGACAATTTTTCCAAATTTTTTGACAATTATCGACCATTTTTGACAGTTTTTGACAATAATTGACGGAAAATTGAAGCTCAGTTTCTTTTGCTGGGCGGATTTTGTTAAATAGTAAATATATTTTAGTAAATGTTGTTCCCAAGGATGGGTAGTGAGTTTTGTAGGGTGGGCACCTGTTTTAGAAAAAAAATCGGACCCATTTTTCTTCACTTTAGTCCATACCAAATTTTATTTTTTTAGTTACTGAGAGTCCAAAAAATGAGCATTTTGCGAAGGTTTTGGGGAAATTTTGAAAAAATACTTTTTTATGTATTCCGGATCGGGAAATCCAAAATTCATGACAAATTTTCGATAGAAAGTGTACTTTTCCGGAAAATTCAATTCTCCGGACATTTTCTTGAATTTTCCAGGAAAGCAATTTTTTTTTAAAAACGAATCAAATTTTTGAAATGGCCCTATCGAAAAATTTTGAACGAAATCGGAATTCAAAAAATTTTTTTTTAAATAGTAAATATAACTCGATTTTTTGGAAATTTTGGAAAATAATAGTTCAAGTATTTATCTTTCAAATCATCTATAATAAAATTTTTTTTTTTAATTTTTTTTCCTTCAAGTATACCGAAAAATTCTTTAAAATTTTTTAAAAATTGATCCGTGCAATTTTTTTACAAAAAAATACCAAAAACAGGCCTACCTTATCAAAATTAATACTAAATCCTCTTTTTGTAGAATTTTATTACCATATATTTCCCAGGAAAACCTTCATATATGAAATTTTCCGGAAAAAAATTTACTTTAAAATTTATATCATCTACGCCTATGGAATCGAAACGATCACATTGACGTTAATCGACAGTTGATGATCCATATTTATCTAAAATAAATATTTAATTCCTTAATTTTCATATGGAAAGGAATTTTTAAATTTAAAAAAAAATTTAAGTTGTTAGGTTAGATAAGATTAAGTTAGCTTTAGGTTAAGTTAGGTTTATGTTAGGTTAGGTTAGATAAGAATAAGTTGGATTAGATTAAATTTTTTCCCCTAAATTTTAGAAAAAATCAGATTTTTTTGGAAAAATATACGTTTTTTTCGAAATTTTTCCCGATTTTCGGATTCTCCAACCCAAAAAACCTAATAATTGACCGTTTCAACAATACCTTCATTATACACCACTTTTTGGCTTTATCTTGAAAAACCTGGAAATTTTTCGAAAATCTTTTTACATGCTCTTCTTTAAATTGCCATTAAGGCCAAACCGATAAAGATATGACGTTCATCTCTTGACCGTTCGATAGAGCAAAAATGGCTCTATCCGTTGGACCATATTTCGTTTTTGGTTTTTTCGATTTCATAAATAAGAAAGTTATTAAAAGTTAAAGTTGCATAATTTAAAAAAAAATTCTAAAAAAAATTATACCTCCTACGCCTATGGAATCGAAGAAAGGAAATATACAAAAATCGAAAGCCGAAGATCTATATTAACATTAAAAAAATATATCATTTCTCAATTTTCATACGGGAGCGAGTTATTAAAGGTCAAAGTTGAAATTTTTTTAAAAAATATTCGATTCAAAGTGGGTAGAAACTAAATTTCAAAAAAAAAATTTTGAATTCTGATTTCTGTGAAAATTCGCCCAAATGGGTTTTTAGATACGGCCGTTTCAAAAATTTTATCAGTTTTTCCAAAAAAAATTACTTTTCCGGAAAATCGGAAATTTTTTCGGAAAATTGAATTTCCCGGAAAACTATACTTTCTATCGAAAATGTATCATGATTTTTGGATTTCCCGACCCGGAATACAAAAAAAGTATTTCTTCAAAATTGCCCTAAAACCTTCGTAACATGGTAACATTTTTTGGATTTTCCGTCAAATGTTTGTCCAAAAATATAACATTTTGACATATAAATTGTCATTTCGTCAAAACCATAAAAGATATGTCAATTTTCTTTACACCATTCGATAGAGGAATAATGGCCCTATAAACGTACCAAATTTGGTTTCTTCCATTTCATAACTGACAAAGTTATACGAGGTCAAAGTCGAAATTCCATTTTTGGATAGTCTCTCCCGTCAACAGGGAACGTGAGCACCCCTCGAATTCAAAATTGGACTAACGACGTGTAGGGAAAATTTTTTTGAAAACAAAGTCAAGACATGGATTTTTACGCCCCCCAACGTACCACATAGCTTTCTCGGAAACTATCAAACCTGCAATATTGAAACCCCGAAATTAAATTCGTACAAGTTTTTCGGCTGTCAAAAAAAATACGCCCCCCCTACAGCGCCCCCCCCCCCCCCCCCCGATCAGAGATCTAGGGACCCGGCGGTACAAGCTCTTTTATTATTTGAGCTATCGAGTTGAAACAAAAACCATTCGATTCGTAAAAATCGTACGAGTCTATAGAACTCATAAAAAGGGGGGGTCAATCTGAAAATATATACCGGTATAGTCGAAAATATGAGAGAATCGAAAAAAAATTTTTATTACCCCCAGGGGGAAGAGAGTATCGAAGTCTCTTTGCCCCTAAATTTTCACCCCCTACCCCCCCTTTTTTTTGGATTACAAGACCCGCCAAAATTTCAACTCGGAACGATAATATTCGGGGAATCTTCCTCATTTGGGGTGCTTATAATGCAAAAATTTTTTTTTCGAAATTGACCCCCCCCCAAAATCCCCCCTAATTGATGGTGGAAACCGCGTATGGTGTTTTTAGGCATCGTTTACTAGGGTATATTACGAAATTAGTGAAAATAGTGACCTCAAGTCGACTTTTAATTTTTAATTTTTTTCAGAAATCAATTCCCATAGATTCGAACCCGCAAATTTTCGTAGCATAATGAAAATTTTCTAAAAAAATATTTTTTTTTTAATAAACGTTTAAAAACCCAGCTCAAGTTGCCCGTTATGTATAAGTACCGGCATAGGGGGGTAAAATTTTGCCCAATCCTAAATTTCGTACGAATTTCACCAAAATTGGTATGGGGGGCCTTTGTAGGCCCCCGAATACGATGGGCATAATATCCGTTTTTAAAAATCAATAGTTTAGAGATTTTTAATTTAATTTTTGATTTAGAGGAAAATAGTTGTGAAATGGCGAAAAAGTAAGTGAGGTTTCGTACCCCTCAGAGGGGACGAGTCTGGTCAAATAGGAGGAAGGGGACAGCATTGCGCGGGAAGGAGGAATGTAGGGGATGTATGGAGAGTGTTACAGATAAATTTAGGGAAATACAGGATAGCGCATGATACATTGGATGAAGTGATTTTTAGGAGGGAAGTGGATGTAGTGTGTGGATCCGAGGTGAATGCTAGATATGTGGGGAAGCAGGGATGGATTATGGACGATACAGGAGAAGCAGGAATAAGAGTGGTGGGTGATGGATTGAGGGCGGATGAAGTGAGGAAGGGAAATGGATGGGTGGTAGTGCGAATGGGAGACATGGTGGTGTACAGTGTGTATATAAGCCCAAATGTCAGCCTGGAAGAATATGAGAGGAGCATGACAGGATTAGAGGACGATCTGAGGGTGTCAAAAGGAGGATCATAAGGAGAATGGTGGCAGGGGACTTCAATGCGAAGAATACTATATGGGGGGGGGAAGAAAACGGATAGGAGAGGGGAGATCCTTGAGGAAGTGTTAACATCCAACGGGTTGGTGGTGCTGAATGATGGACTACTGCCCACCTTCGTGAGGGGTGACGGGGGTTCATCATTCATTGATATAACAGCATGTGATGAATGGCTGTGGGAAAGAGTGTTTAGTTGGGGGGTGCTGGAGGATGAGGAAAGCTTGAGCTTACATAGGTATGTGGAGACGGATATAAGGAAAGAGAGAAAGGATTTAGTGGAAGAGTGGGAATGGAAGTGGACGAAAGCCGAGGCAGAGAGTATGAGGAAGAAAGTAAGAGAAGAGATAGGAAGGGGACTTGGACATGATGCAGATGAATTGTACAATGTGATACAGGGCTGCAAAAGAGAGGGAAAGAGGGGCAATAGGCGTGAGCGGAGGGCCAATTACTGGTTGAATGAGGAAATAGAGGAGCTGTGGAGGGAGTGTAAGAAAGAACGAAGACGGATGCTGAGAGGAAGAGGAAGGATAGAGGGAAGAGGGAGATATAAAGAGAAGAAGAAGGAACTGGAGCGTAGAGTGGAGAGGGAAAAAAGAGGGAAGTGGGAAGAGTTACTGGGGGAATTGGAAAACAATCCATGGGGAAAGGCGTATGAGATAGCGGTGAAGAGGATGGGTGGAAATAGGAACGAGGTTCTAGAGGAGGATTGGGAGAAGGAGATTATAGAGAAATTGTTCAAAGGGGGAGAAGGAGGAGTGGGTGGCAGAATTCAGGAAATCCAAGATACAATGGGGTTAGTGGAAATGAGGGGGATAAGGCCGGTAGAGAAGTGGGAGGTAGAAGATTGGGGGAGAAATATTAAAGTGAGAAAAGCCCAAGGGATAGATGGCCTGAGGGGTGATATGGTGAAGAGGCTGTTGGATGACAATAGGGAACTATTCAACAGGGTGCTGAGGGAGGAGGAGTTCCCGGAAGGATGGAAGGTAGCCAGGGTGATACTGATGAAGAAGGCGGGTAGAGAGGGGAAGCGGGCGGGGGACTATAGGCCTATCAGCCTGCTGTGTGGTATGGGTAAATTGATGGAGGGGATAATAAGGGATAGGATTGAGAAAGTTGGTAGGAATGGGGGTTTTAGGGTAAACCAGCATGGGTTCACGAAGGGGAAATCTTGCATCTCGGCACTGAGCAAGGTGATGGGTTTGGTGGAAAGAGCTAGGGAGGGCAGCTGGAGGAAGAAGAAATTGGCCCTACTCGTGTTCTTCGACGTCGGGAACGCGTTCAACAGTGTCAGCAAACGGGCAGTGTTGAGCGCGTTGCTGAGGCTTGGAGTAGAGCAGGGGTTGGTTAACCTGGTGGAGGACTACCTGACGGGGCGTGTGATTGTAGACTCCAGAGGGAGGAGATATGAGATGGAGCCTGGAGTGCCTCAGGGCTCGGTTCTTGGACCGACGCTCTGGAAGTGTGTGTTTGATGAGGTTTGTGGGATAGTATGTGAAGAGGGATGTGAGATTACGGTGTATGCGGATGATGTGTGTCTGGTATGTACTGCAAAGGGAGAGGCGGAGATAGGAAGAAAGGCGGAGAGAATGTGCAGGAAGATTGTGGAGAAGATAGAGCGGTGCGGACTGGAAGTGGCGGAAGAGAAGACGGTGGGGTTGCTAGTGAAGGGACGGAGCATGGCAAGGGAAGTGGGGGTGATGGTTAAGGGAAGGAGAATTCGCATGGAGGAGTCTGTGAAATACCTAGGGGTGTGGTTGGATAGCCAATTATCCTTCAAAACCCATATGGTAAAGGCGGCAGAGAAGGGTAAAGTGAGGGCAGCATGGCTGGGGAGATTGATGTGTAATGTAAAAGGACCGGGAGAGTGGAAGAGGAGGGTAATTGGTAGGACGGTAGAGCAGAGTATGCTGTACGGTGCGGAGGTGTGGAGTGAAAGTGCGGGGGTGAATGCGAGGGTTAGGCCACTTCTGCGGGTGCAGAGAGGGATACTGCTGAGGGTGGTGCAGGGGTACAGGACAGTGGGTGGACTGGCAGCAGCGGTGCTGGCAAGGTCCTACCCATTGGACGTGTTGGCTAGAGCTAGGAGCCAACGCTGGAGGGGTGCGACCAAAGAAGAGGTACGGGAATGGATGGAGGAGGAAATGGAGAGAAGGTGGGAGGAGTATGAGGGCGCGCTAAAAGGAGCGATTGGGAATAGGAGAGATTGGATGGACCGGAAATTCGGGGAGGTGAACTACTTCTTGACACAAGTGCTCACTGGACATGGGTCGAGAGTAGGGTACCTCCACAAGATTGGGAAACGAGAGACTGGTGTGTGCGATAGGTGTGAAGTGGAGGATGATGTGGGGCATGTGTTTAGATGCTGGAGGAACGAGGAAGGGCGGGAAAAGTTGGAGAGGAAACTAGGGGAGGCGGTGTACTGGGAAAACATGGAGGCGATAATGTTGAGGGGGAAGGAGGAATGGATGGAGGTGAGTGGAGTAGTAGAGAGCATGGTAAGGGGGAGAGAAGGACTCGATATGGCATGAGAGGCAGGAGTGATAGGATGGAGAAGATGACTGTGTGAGCGGAGAGTGTGCGAGGGACCGCCGCCTGTCTCGAAGTATGCTAGGGTAGTGATTCCGAGGCGGGGGTAACGGCGAGTTTGAGGTGGGTTTGGTTGGTAGGCATCTCCTTGGGGATGAGTCCAACACTGTTTGGGTCCTGGACCCATGCCAACATGAGTTTCCCATCTCGGCCCGAAAAAAAAAAAAAAAAAAAAGTGAGGTTTCGTAGAGATTGATATGGGATTTGAGTTGATTGAAATTTATTATAGAAGATAAAACCTCTTTTATCCCACCGTATATTTCTGATTTAGTACCAAACGACTTTTTTGTACGTACATCAATCGGAGTGAAAAAAAGTTCGATAATTGATTGAATTTTTTCTAAAAAAAAAAAACAACAATAAAGTTATTTTCCTCTAAAAACAATCGTAGTGGAACGAAAAAAAAAAATTTTGTTAACGATAAATTAATAATGTCGGAGAAGACGAAGTTGGTGTTGTCTAAGCGCGCTCCCAGCCATCGTTCGCTATCTCTTTCATTTTATAGTAAACGTAAATAGTATTTGTAACATTGAGCGTGTACTACAGGGCCAGCGAGCCGCAATAAATTAGAGAGCCTTGAAAGGAAAGCAGAATGGGGGTGCGACGACAAGAAAAAGGATAGGACGAGACGACGCGTTCGGCGGATATTGTGTGTGTGTGTGTGTGTGTGTGTGTGTGTTTGAATGTGTGTGAGTTTGTGTGTGTGGGAGGGCGCTGCTGCCGGGCTCAATTCATGACTACCGTGCCTGCATCGATTGATATTCAGCTGAGTTAGCGGGTTACTGGGTCGTAATCTAAAAACGTCTTACCCCCCCATTCAAGCGAGTTTCATTAGAAAAAGGCTTAAATTTTTTCTATCACTCAGTGTATCTCTGTTTATAAATTTTGAAGTAAAACTTCTTGACTTGTGGGGAGTAAGCTGGGGAGAGCGTTACGAATAGTGTGATCGGGCGAGGCGAACGAAAGTTGAGAGGGATATATGAGTTAGTGAAGATAGAAAGAAAGAGTGTTACGTTTCGTATATTGCTGTAGGGACAAGAGAGAACGCTGTGCGCATACATTTTCTCTCTCTCTCTCTTCCTCTCATAGTCAGTAGTTCGTTTGAAAGTTTGCTAGCGTTACGCGAACGGTGATTTCTTGATAATTTTGAGTAGATGAGGTAAATCGGTTCCTACTTCACCAGTGGAGTTCTACGGTGAAGTAGACTCCGTTTCACATAAGAAGAAGCCACTTGAAGTTGCAGTCGACTGCGCGAACTTGTTGGTCAAAACCAGCGCCATATTGTAAAATTTTAAAACAGTAGCGTAACGTTTTCACATTTTTTAGGTTAACACAAAATTTGAATATTAAAAATGTATTTTTGTACAACTGCCATTAAAAGTGAAATTTTTAATGCCTGTCAAACGTGTTAAAAGAAGACGTTTACAAAGTAGCGTGTTAAAAGTAAAATACTTTTTACTAATTAAAAGTGAAATACTTTTAACATTAGTGTTAAAAGAGACATAATCATTTTGAGAATTATTGTAAAAACGTCAAAAAAATAATTAACTGACAACAGACGTCAAAATGTGATTTTCTTGAAATACTTTCATTTTATTATCAAAATAGGAGTTGTACAAAAACTGTGTGTGATATTTGTGGTAAAAAATGTTACTTTTAACACTAATATCATAAATAGCTATTTTCTACAAACGTCAGTAGAAGTATAATTTTTAAGGCATGCTGTCAGTGTCTAAAATGCCATTTTATGACACTGGTGTTAAAAGTAAAATACTTTTAGCACTAGTGCTAAAAGTGACATTTTACTTAGCGTTTTGTCATCATGACAAACGTAAACATTCAAATCGACGCCATTTTTTTTCCATTTAGACTCATGGAATTGAAGCATTCGCCTGCGGCTCATGCATCAACTTTTCCACTAGTGAAAAAAATGCACCACTTTATGCACTAGTTGTACAATAGATTATCATATATGTATAGTTTAAATAAAACATATTTGGGAATTCTTTGAAGCTTTTCGAGATATTTTCACATACAATAGACAATGGAATATGAAAATACTTGGTATCATTGAAATATTTATACTTTCAATTAACGATTGGCAATGTTCGATGAAATCGGCCAAAAATTAAGTCTCAATTACGTTCTTATATTATTAGAAAAGGTAAAAAAAAAACACAGAATAGGAACTTGAAAAAATTTTTATTTATGAAAAATAGTGGTGACATCTTGGTTATATGGTTGACTCAAATAACTATACTGCATTATACTGTCATTGCTTCGTACAGTTGCAAACATCATTGAAGTGCTGAAACTCGAATAGAAACTTATATTTAAATAAATATGAAGTAATATGCTATCCAAATAAAAAAATATAAAATATTAGTAAATTTAAATACACCCATTTCCACACCACCCAAGAGGTAGAGTTAGCAGCCCGCTTTTTTTATAGTGGTTTCCCCAAGAGGCCTAATCCACTTAAGTAATCATGAATTAAATAGCAGTACGAACAGTAGTCTCTAAATTAATAAAGACAGTTCTTTATTTCGCCTATTTTCATGAAAGGGTTCTAACAGGAAACCGCTGGGTAGTGGCAGCACGAACACCAGTCTCTAAATTAATGAAGACGGTTCATTATTTCACCATAAATAGAAAATGTACTCCACTTTTGATCCTATACATCTAGTTTTTGGGCAAACAGGTTTCACTTGTTGGGATTTGGCTCAAATGACAGATTTTTAAATTGATATATCACTAAAGGGAGTGAACGATCAAATTAGAAATGTCCACATAATATTCTTTTTTTAACTAGCAACTAACATTTAGAATGTTTTGTGTTTTAAATACAAATAGTATTTTTATAATTTTGGAAAAGCACAGTAATGAAATAAAAATCCTCAAAACTATCTAAAAACTTGACCAAACCTGTAGTATATAATAGTCAACCGAATGAGAAATATATTTTAATCCAATTTGTAGATAAACACATTGATGGGATTTTGAATGTTAGTTAATAATTACTGATAAAAAAGTATATCATGTGGAAATTTAAGATTTTTCAACATGGACTTTAGGATATATATATCAATTTTAAAATCAGCAATTTGAACCATCTCACAATATTTGAAATATTTTTGCCTAGAATGTATGTGTGCTGAAAAAAAATTGAGGTAATTTCTTCTAGCAGACTTGTGCTATTAATTGCTTGCAGAGTCACTTCTCCTACTGTTGCCACTGCTATAGTCATCCTCTGAAGTAGATTCATCGGACGATCCTGTATTCACATTAAACTTGAGAGAATCTACAACATCATCAAAAATGTGTTCTTTTTTAATCCATTCTGATTCGTATTTCTTTACATGTTCGCAAATAGAACACCTTTCTTGAACAGATACCTCAGAAAATTTCTTGCTGGCTAAATTCTCCACATCATCCAGTTTGAATGTGGTATTATGCACTGCCACCCACTTCTTAACCAGTGCCCAGATTTTTTCTATTGGATTGAATTCCGGATGATAAGGTGGCAACCGTAAAACTTTATGCCCATGTTCCTCCAATAAATTTATAGGAAACAGGAATACCTAAGCGAAATGTTTTTAATGCTTCATATAAAACGGGTTTTGTTTTAATGGCATCATGGATTGTGGACCCTAAGCCATTCTAACATTTCTGTTTTGCTAGATGCTATTGAAATATTTTTTTCAGCTTTCACACTAAGGTAAGAAGCATTATCCACAACCAGAACTGATTTCTGAGGCATATTGGGTACTAGTTCTTCCTAGTTTGAATGGTTCATGTCATCATGGTAATCTCCACTTTTAGAACCTAAAAAAAATAATAAATTCCATCGAGGCTTACGTTAACAATATGTCCTATGAGAAATAGTTAATTGTGTTTGTCTTATTTGACTGTTGGAATTATCTTTTGTTAGATATTGTTTTAAAACCCAATGATACACTACTTGTTTGTAAGTGACAATAGTATAAATTTCCTTTTATAGAATTAAGATCACCACGTTTAAAAATTATATTTCTCTAAATTAAGTTGAAACAGGTTATATCTGATATAAGTGAAGTCTTTACAAATATATGGGACAACAGTTACTTACAAAATATCACTTTTCGATAAGTATATATAATTAATACAAACCTGAACGAAAAATTAATAGGGCATTAGGGATAAATCCCTTTTCTCCACCTGCATGCGCAATCATAAGTCTCCTTCCTTTTGAGATTGGCTTTTTCAAACCTTTCTCCGATATATCGTACCATCCCTTGGATTGCACATGGGAGCTGTGAATGTTTGTTTCATCGGTATACACAATATTCCATCCTTCGGTTCTATATTTAATAATATTTTCTAAGAAAGTAATTCTCTTATGGCGAATATCATGCGATTCCATAATCACCTTCCTGTTATCTTTTGTGCACTGCCTTCTACAACAGATACAATATTTTCAAATAAATAGTTATGCATGTTACCTTTTAATATTTTCTATTTTACAATGCCTATTGTAGCTTTATTTTAATTTTTGTTCTACCCATTTCACAATTTTCCTCATTCTCAACATTATTTTCCCTTCAAACACTCCAATAACTAATAAAAACTACTTACCTAAAGCCCATACTTTTTAACATCCGCCACAAAGAAGTTTTACTTATAGTGAACTCAGGTAAAACAATAAGAACTTTCTGCAGAATGCCTAGAAAAAATAAATATGTATATTTTAATAAAAAATTATTTATCTATTAGACTATTAAAAGTAATTCTGGCCCTAGCGTAAAAACTCATACTAAAAGTAAACTGACAAAAGTTTCTTGTAATTAATTTCAGTACCTTTATTGTACTTTAATCAAATTTACATGTTAAAGTAGGAGCTCTTTTCTCCAGGATGTAAAAATTATAAATGATATCCCGAATCCTTTGCAATTCTCCAAAATTTAGTGCTTCCAGTACCTTTTTTTTCCTAGATCTATTTATTCGAGGAGATCTTAGGGATGTAGATGCTCCACTTTCAATAGCTGAGGATTCATTTTTAATTCTGGTGTAAGTACTTCTACTCACCTCAGTAGCTTTTAAAGTTCGCTCTCTGCAATTTAAAAATATAATTATTATTAAAAATCAGCTATAGGTACATATTTTCACTGTAAAACTAAATGTATTTATTTGGCTTTTCCAACAAATGAAATCCAGATCAAGATATATATTTTACAAATCAAAGAAATGTATATTGTATAACATTTAGTCGTGCTGTAAATATACAAAGACATATTGTTTTTCTGTGTATAAGATAATTATTTATTAATAGGCATTAGTATTAGAACCATATAAATTACTTAGCAGAATTCATTTATTTTTGAAGTAATGTATACTTTTTATACATTTTATAACAATCTGAATGCCAGGAGTAATATATTGGATAATTATACTTTTTTATTTTACTTACCGATGATTTTTTAAAGGAATTTGAATTCCATGTTCGGTTTCGGACTCCATAAAAGTTGCAACGTTTTTAAGAATCTGTCGGCCTTGACTGTGTATAATTTTTCCTTTAACACCAACAACTTTTTTAGGAGGCATGGTTTTAGATCAAATAAAACACAACACTCACAGATAAACTAGCTAAACGTCTTAAAATATTCAAAAATCAAAAATATTCGATCAAACACAACCTCAAATGTCAATAATAAAATGGTTGTCGGCATGAAAATCGTTGGAAACGCCAATGGCATGAAACGGTCGTGACAAGGTTTCAAGGCCGATTTTGATTCCTGCGCAACAGGAAATGCGAACTTCAAGTGGCTTCTTCTTATGTGAAACGGAGTCTAGAATCTTCTTTGTTTAGGGGAAATTACTAGTGTGCTGTGTATTGGGAAGGAAGTAGTACGTTGGGAACGGCACTGCGTTGTGTTTTAAAATCACACCGATCATCGCATGTGTCGCACACAATCATCGTCCTATACCGCTAATGTCCTTTTTGCGCATGATTCGTGCGTCACTCAACATGGTGACGTTCCCATACACGGTACACTATTAATTTCCATAGTCCCCTAAACAAAGAGGATTCTACTTCACCGTAGAACGCCACTGGTGAATTAGAACCCGCTTTGATTATCTACTATTTTATAATTTCATTTCGTTCTTGAACAAATTTTTAAATTTTAGAAGAAAAAACGAAAGAAAATATTCGCTATTAAAACAACATTTTCAGTACAATTTTTTTTGTAAAAAAAAGCTCTAATAAGTTTTTTTATTCCAGAAAGACGTAACTGGCGTTTTATGTCCATGATTTCAGCAGGTGTGGAGGGAAGATTGCCGTATATGACGTACCCAGAACCTTGGAGAGGACCTCCGAAGCAGCCTCCGGAATTGTTTCTTAGGCCTGCTCCAAAGCCCTTGCCTCCAACTACAAGGTAAAACACAAAATAATCTTGTAATAAGTCGTGCAATATATTTTTAATTTTTTTATATTTCTAGATACAATGGGGTGCCAACAACGTACCCGAACGGTACCAGATTGGCTCCGCCTCCTCGTCCCGTTAGCAAATATCCATCACCACCGAATCCAGTAAACTTGGCACAATCCAAAGACGACGTAACCGAAGACATGTCTCCGTACAGTGCTTACAGAATATTTTCTCACACACCCCAATACTCTCATTTCGCTTATCCATTGTGCCAACCGCCATTCATGCAAATGAGAACTGCTTTTCCCTCGACTCCGCTTTCACCCATAGAAACGTTTTCTCCAACAACACCTACTTCGACGTTTCTTACACCACCGAGCTCTTATAGTCCACCTTCAAGTTTAAAATCAACCCAAATTTTAGTGATGGATAAGAAAACGCCTCCTCTTCCACCGCAGACCATCAGTCCTCACAACCAGATCTCCCAAAGTTCTTCTTTTAAGGTTAGTATTTTGTCTAAAGAAAAAATCAACGTTAGATACAGAAATAACCTTTTCTTTTTAGGTTCCTTCCGGTAAAGAAGGATCATTGAAACATAGGATATTGATAAGACCGGAAGAAAGTCTTCGAACCGGTCCTTTAGATCTACAAAAACCATTCGAAGGTAGGAGGAGGTTGCAAGCTACGATGTCACCACCGAGATCGCCTAAAAAACCTCTAAACAACAACACTTTACCTGGTAATTTTGCCAAAGGATCTTTAATTCAATTGTCTAGCGGTGAACTTAGGAGAATAGAAGACTTGCGTACTGAAGATTTTATAATGTCGGCCGAAAGGAGTCCGGAAGTTAGATTGGCCGAAAGCACCGTTGTGAAAATCGAGGAAAACCAGCAATTAGCTAATTCCACTATTACGCTCACCTACAATAATAGACGAGATAAGGTGAGTTTAAAACAAATTCCCCTACAACTGCGGCTTTTTCCACTCTGAAATTGTCTTTTGCTCATTTTCTAAATACAACCTCCAAATTCATACATTCAATTATTATTTTTTAAATCTCTACTAGTTAACGCCTTCGATACGGACAATAATTATTCGAGTTTAGTTCCATTCTACGTGAACGGTATAAATAATATTTCGTTTTGGAAGTTGACGGCCTTGAAAGGTCCAAGTATACTCTTATTACGAGCGTTTAAACGCGACCTCCTCTTCCATTCACACTCGTAAAGATTATGAGTGAGATTGAAGAGTGCTTTCATCGACAAAACGTACGTTAATCGACTCGAATGGGTATTTCGTACCCAAAATACAGGGTGTTCTAATAATTTCTCTTCTTCATTTACCATCTTCAAACAATTGATACAGTTGTACATTTTCTGTCTTTTTCACCTCCTACTTTCCTTTGTTCCCAACTTTGCTTCTTTAGGAAATTTTTTCTAAAAACTTTTCTAGCGCAAAAAGTAACAATTCTCTCTACAACCACTCCTCTATCAATCTTGATTCGGTTTTTATACCATCCAAGCTCCCCTTTGTTCATTGTTGACTCTCATCTCTCCAGCAGTGCTCTTCGACGATAAGTTCCAAAAGCAAGTCATCTAGACTCTATTTGCCCATGTAGTTTTAACTGAACAGTTTCTTTAGTAAATTTTTACAATTCCCAAACTCTAAAAACATTTTCATATCCCTCTTCAAGTATTTTTTCGATTCTGCTTTCTCTACAAACAGAGCTATATAATATTGGAGCTGTTTTTGTACCAAACAAGGTCTGACGGATAGCTGTGTTCCTATCTCTACAGAATCTGGTAGATGTGCCCGCAGTAGAATCTGCATCTGCAGGATCTAGCTACCAGTTTCCGTGTATGATCCATTAGGTTTTAAAATATTGCCTATGGAATTGATAGGATATTTGGCAAGGATTTTCTTGAGTCGAGCCGTTTCTGAGGTTGTTTCCACCTCAGCACAGAATTTCCTCCAGGACCCCCTTTTTGCCTTCCTCGTCCGTTTGTTGTAAGCGGTCAGAGTGGATTAATATTCTTCCCACTGTCCTGTCCTTTTCGCAATGTTAAACAGTTTAAGAGTTCTCCATTCTAGTTTTGTAAGCTCCTTTTCCACCAGATTAATTTATTCCTAGAGGAACGGGTAACCTCAGAAGTTGTTCGGAGGCAAGCCTTATATCATCACTGTTTTTTATTTTATTTTTGACATTCCCTAGTAGGTGTTCAAGGTGATTCCTGTATTTCTCCCAGTTCGTGCCTCTCGGATTACGGTAGTTCACTGCAGGTTTCTCCATTTCGGAGATTTCCTTACTGATGATCCGAAAGTGACACATGCCAGTGAGTTAGCTGAGAGCTTATATCATCTTCGACGATGAACTCCAAAAGCAAGTCCTAAATGTAATATGCTTTGTCTGGATCTGTCTAGCCTCTTCTACACCCAGTTTTTATATAATACTATAATCTTCCTTTTTTTTAGGTGGAAATGGAATCGACATTGGAACAACCTTATTTCGTAATGGGTCACGGTTGGGCTTCCTGTTGTCCGGAACGAACGCAACAACTTTGCGGTTTAAAAACGCATCGTTTACAAGTAGGAGATGTTTTAATATCTTTAACGCCACGAGAAAGGCGACCAGGTACCACTAAAACCGGTACGACGATTATGACAACAGCTACAACAACATCTATGACAGCCAGACAACAACAACAACACCCAGTCTGCACAATCACAAAAACTCACATACCCGATCAGAAGGTACTACAAATTTTTTAATTTTTCCAATAATAAGTTTTGTAAATCTATTTATTTTGCAGATTTCCATCCAAACGCAACCGATAAATCTCCATCTTTCTTCCAATTATCCACCGCAATCGATGTCTCCGGATAGTATAGCGGCAAGAAAAAGAAGATGGTCAGCCCCGGATCAAATGTGCGACGATGACGAACAAAATAACGGTGTTAGAAGACACCGAATCGAATGAGTTTTTATTTTTCGAATTGTACAGTGAAATGGGATTTAAATTTATTAGAAATATTGCTCTATGAAAGAAAAATAATTATGGTTGCTTTGTGGAATTTGATATTATTTTACCATTTAGACCGATATTTCTTTATTATTCGATTATGTACCGTTTGTTGTTGATCAATAAAAAGATGGTTACATCAACAGGAACTGAAAATTATGTTGGTAAACTGGAAAAGTTTAAAAAAAGAATTAGAAATATCTTTGTACTTAATTCCGAATCGAAGATGATGCGTGGGAGGGAAAAATTCGTTTCGGTACATTTGAACTACTATCGAAAAATATCGTATATTGAAGAAGTATCGGTCTAATTTTTTAATGAAACGTTATTTTTTATAAACTGTTCCATCATAATCGTGCTCTTCTCGAAAAATTGGTGCAAAGTGAAAAAAAAAGTAGATTTTATGTTTCATGACAATACATCAGCAACTTAATCGAAAGATACGTAATTGTGCTTATTTCAAAACAAAAAAATATATAGAACTGGAGTATTATAAAAGAGTGATATAGTTATTATTATTATTATTTTATTAATTATTAAAACATGAATGAACAATAATAATGATGACGGTTCGGTGTTATGCCCCGTTTTTAAAATGGAATGCGGTGGAATTTTATATTATTATGCCGTTGTTGTCGATCTCAAAGAGAATCGTGTGATATAGGACTGCTTTTAAATGTTCACAAAGATCTGTTTTTATTTTAAAATTAATTTTCAAAAAAAAATATATTATCGATGCACTTACGGGATATTTTCCACGTATGCGACTTTTTAAACGAAAAAAATATATATATAAACGGAACTGTTTTTTTTTCATCAGTTCCGTATGTTATCTTCTGCACAAAAAAATTTTTTCTGTCATATCAAACATAAAAATGAGGTTGTAACTATGTTTTAATTGATGAAAATTGAATTTTGTAAAGTTACGGTTTTTTTTGTTGGTTTTGCGGCTTAATTTCGACCGGACGGTGTAAAATACCCTTAACGTATCAAGTCTAAAGGTCGTTTTAAACGTGCACCGAGTAGAAATTTACGCTTTGTACTGGAATGTTTCTTCTCACCACCTTTGCCGATTTTATATTTTCACCATTTGACGAAACCGTAGCTAAAATTTGTTACTTATAAAAATATCGTCTTTTTAGTCGATTAATATTATTTTTGCTTGAACGCAACTGAATATGATGTTTATATAATTTCCATGTGAATTCTTGGCTGTGATACAGTAAAGTATATGTGGAATGTGGTTACTTCCTTCCATGTCTTAGTATTTAAGATCTTTGTTAAAAACGGAAGAAAAAAAAGTGTTTTGCTTGAAAAGATAAACTCGTCTTGAGAACAAAAGTAAGAAAAATATTGGTAAAAGTTTAATAATTTTTAATGCAGGCATACAGATGTTCGTTCTTTCTATATTTTACTTCCATTTCTTCAACTTCCCATACTTCTTTCTTCTTTTTCTTCAAATGTTTTTCCTTGTTGATACTGTTTTGGTAGTTCATTGGTACTTACAAAACACCCTTATTTCCGGTGGATATTGGAAATATTTGATTCCTTTTACTTTCCTTTCTTCAATTTCTTACTCTTTTCCTATTGAAACTACTGGTAGTTCATTTGCATCTACAAAAAAATCCTTATTTCCAGAGGATTTTGGAGATATTTGTTTATTCTATATTTTACTTCAATTTCTATATTGAAAAATGTGAAGCAAATAATTTTTTCACAATACATTTCGATTATTGTTCTGTTTGAAAGTTCTAAATATTTTTTTCTGTCATTTTCAGGGTTAATCTTGATTGGAGAAAAAAATCTTAAATTTCTTACTACATCTGTATACTTCAGTTTTAACGAAAGATGTAATGAAGGAGAGATCGATCTTACCAAAATTTGTATTTGTTGTAAGAATTTTGTAAAAAATAACCATTTTTCGATATCTTACTTTTGTTCCAATACACTGAAGCAATTTTCAAACTAAAAAACGAACCATTCTAAGAAACCTATTTGAAAATCTGAAATTTATGTAATTATATTTGGATAAAGTGCAATAAAAATTAATTATTTGAACGACATTTCTGTGATAGTTCACGTTTAGAATGAAATTTGTATGTTGCTTCAGTTACTTTTAACGGGGGATTTCGATTTAATCATTTGTTGTCAATTCTGCACGATATTTTACTTTTTTGTACTTTTTTTTTGAATTTTTATTATGAAGAAACAAAAATTGGTGATTTTTAAAGAATTCCTTATTTTGTGACCTCATTGTATACTAATTTTCACGTGAAAACGCTTCTATTAGTTGAAGTTTTCCAAAAAAGGATTCCGCATTTCTTTGTACTACCAAATGGACAAATCGGTCAATATTTTTTAGAAAAACTGTGAGGATGGTGTTCTTTTTAATGAAATAACGTCTTTTTGCTTTATTTGAAGAACACCATCCATAGAAGCATCTTTTTCGGAAAGTTTTTTATCTACCTAATCCAAATTTTTTAAATACCCTGTACTTTTCAAATGAACTTAATTTTTTCGAAAAAAAAAACCTCCAAAATAATCATTTGTTGCTCCAGTTTTCTAAAGTGATACTTGCCAATTTATTTAAAATTTTAATCGTGAAATCCTCGAAATTAAAAGTGTATCTTACACCATCAAGAAGATGAGTTACTTTTGGTTAAGACGATTATTTGTTATTTTTTTTTCTTTTTGTGAAGTGCCTTGTGTGAAGTGTGACGATGTTCACCTTCCGGAATATTATTATATGTGGAGAATCTTTAAATAAATCAAAAAAAAAATGCTAAATAACAAATTATATATATATGTACAGATATATTATTTTACAGATTGATGTACAGTGTGCCATGTTGAAATTGTAAAGCCAATTATGGCAGTGCAGTCGAAACCAATAAACTATATACAAGGTGATCCATAACTAATGGGAAAGAAGAGAATCTATAGATTGAGCTATGATAATGTTAGCATTTCATTTAAAAAAATTTTAATGCATCATGCCTTCCTCGTTTCCGATTTCTATGTCTGCAGAGTAAGGATTTTACATTTGTTTTTTATTTAAAATTTTAGTATGTACTGTTCGTTTTATTTGTATAAAATTATCAATAATCTTGTATGACTATTTTAGAAGTGCAAAGAGATTTGCAGTATTATCTTGAAGCCAGGGACTTACCAGTCGTAATGGTGAAGCATTTGATATTTTCATCCCTGCAAAAATGTTGTATGCTTCACCATTACGACTGGTATGTCACAGGCTTCAAGACAATACTGCAGATCTATTTCCACATCTGAAATAATAATACACATTCCTTCTAAGCACATTGATAATTAGTACAAAAATTCGGAAACGAAGAGGGCCAGTATTAAAAGTTTTTAAATGAAGCGCTAACCTTACCATAGCTTAACCTGTATCATCTCAATTTTTTCCCATTGATCGTGGGACTTAGTGTATACATAAACATATTTTGTTGTTTTATTTACCATTCCTTTGCTTCATTTCAGGTATAATACTTGAGAGGGTACAAATTATCAATACCTTTTCATTCAGGCTTTAATGAAAAGACACAGAGGTGTGCAAAAGGCGTAGCGGGCAGTAACGCGAGGAGGTATACAAAATATGAGCAGTACCAAATTTTTACACCTTTGTTTTGGGTTCTGATAAAAAATACATGAAATAAGTTATTATTTCTCACAGTTTCCTAGAGTTAAACTGTCGATAAATCAATTAACGTAAAATTTAGTTCGGCTTCCGAAAAATAGATCAATTTTAAAATTTCTTATTCTTTACACGCCAGGATGTGTAAGAAGTAACAAAATTTGCTATTCGAGAATATTTAGCTACTCCTGATATTTTGTACACCTCCTTGCTTTTCTGCTCTCCTGATACAAAGTCGGCTACCAAAAGTTCGTTTTCGAGAGAAGTTATTGAGATTTTAAGAAATTTCGTTCAATTTGGTGATTTTTCACTCATATCAGGAAAGCAAAAACGCGATGAGGTGTAAAAAGTAACAAAATTAGCAAATTTAGCTATTCTTGATATTTTGTACACCTCCTCGCGTTTCTGCTCTCCTGATACCAAATCTACTGATTTCAAGAGAAATTGATGAATTTTAAGAGATTTCGTTCAATTTTGTAAATTTCACTTGTATCAGGAGAGCAGAAACGCGATGAGGTGTAAAAAGTAACAAAATTAGCTATTCTTTATATTTTGTACACCTCCTCGCATTTCTGCTCTCCTGATACCAAATCTGCTACCACAAGTTAGTTTTCAAGAGAAATTGATGAATTTTAAGAGATTTCGTTCAATTTTGTAAATTTCACTTGTATCAGGAGAGCAGAAACGCGATGAGGTGTAAAAAAACAAAATTAGCAAATTTAGCTACTCCTGATATTTTGTACACCTCCTAGCGTTTCTGCTCTCCTGATACCAAATCTACTACCAAAAGTTAGTTTTCAATAGAAATTGATGAATTTTAAGAGATTTCGTTCAATTTGGTGATTTTCACTTGTATCAGGAGAGCAGAAACGCGATGAGGTGTAAAAAGTAACAAAATTAGCTATTCTTTATATTTTGTACACCTCCTCGCATTTCTGCTCTCCTGATACCAAATCTGCTACCACAAGTTAGTTTTCAAGAGAAATTGATGAATTTTAAGAGATTTCGTTCAATTTTGTAAATTTCACTTGTATCAGGAGAGCAGAAACGCGATGAGGTGTAAAAAAACAAAATTAGCAAATTTAGCTACTCCTGATATTTTGTACACCTCCTAGCGTTTCTGCTCTCCTGATACCAAATCTACTGATTTCAAGAGAAATTGATGAATTTTAAGAGATTTCGTTCAATTTTGTAAATTTCACTTGTATCAGGAGAGCAGAAACGCGATGAGGTGTAAAAAGTAACAAAATTAGCTATTCTTTATATTTTGTACACCTCCTCGCATTTCTGCTCTCCTGATACCAAATCTGCTACCACAAGTTAGTTTTCAAGAGAAATTGATGAATTTTAAGAGATTTCGTTCAATTTTGTAAATTTCACTTGTATCAGGAGAGCAGAAACGCGATGAGGTGTAAAAAAACAAAATTAGCAAATTTAGCTACTCCTGATATTTTGTACACCTCCTAGCGTTTCTGCTCTCCTGATACCAAATCTACTACCAAAAGTTAGTTTTCAATAGAAATTGATGAATTTTAAGAGATTTCGTTCAATTTGGTGATTTTCACTTGTATCAGGAGAGCAGAAACGCGATGAGGTGTAAAAAGTAACAAAATTAGCTATTCTTTATATTTTGTACACCTCCTCGCATTTCTGCTCTCCTGATACCAAATCTGCTACCACAAGTTAGTTTTCAAGAGAAATTGATGAATTTTAAGAGATTTCGTTCAATTTGGTGATTTTCACTTGTATCAGGAGAGCAGAAACGCGATGAGGTGTAAAAAGTAACAAAATTAGCTATTCTTTATATTTTGTACACCTCCTCGCATTTCTGCTCTCCTGATACCAAATCTGCTACCACAAGTTAGTTTTCAAGAGAAATTGATGAATTTTAAGAGATTTCGTTCAATTTTGTAAATTTCACTTGTATCAGGAGAGCAGAAACGCGATGAGGTGTAAAAAAACAAAATTAGCAAATTTAGCTACTCCTGATATTTTGTACACCTCCTAGCGTTTCTGCTCTCCTGATACCAAATCTACTGATTTCAAGAGAAATTGATGAATTTTAAGAGATTTCGTTCAATTTTGTAAATTTCACTTGTATCAGGAGAGCAGAAACGCGATGAGGTGTAAAAAGTAACAAAATTAGCTATTCTTTATATTTTGTACACCTCCTCGCATTTCTGCTCTCCTGATACCAAATCTGCTACCACAAGTTAGTTTTCAAGAGAAATTGATGAATTTTAAGAGATTTCGTTCAATTTTGTAAATTTCACTTGTATCAGGAGAGCAGAAACGCGATGAGGTGTAAAAAAACAAAATTAGCAAATTTAGCTACTCCTGATATTTTGTACACCTCCTAGCGTTTCTGCTCTCCTGATACCAAATCTACTGATTTCAAGAGAAATTGATGAATTTTAAGAGATTTCGTTCAATTTTGTAAATTTCACTTGTATCAGGAGAGCAGAAACGCGATGAGGTGTAAAAAGTAACAAAATTAGCTATTCTTTATATTTTGTACACCTCCTCGCATTTCTGCTCTCCTGATACCAAATCTGCTACCACAAGTTAGTTTTCAAGAGAAATTGATGAATTTTAAGAGATTTCGTTCAATTTTGTAAATTTCACTTGTATCAGGAGAGCAGAAACGCGATGAGGTGTAAAAAAACAAAATTAGCAAATTTAGCTACTCCTGATATTTTGTACACCTCCTAGCGTTTCTGCTCTCCTGATACCAAATCTACTACCAAAAGTTAGTTTTCAATAGAAATTGATGAATTTTAAGAGATTTCGTTCAATTTGGTGATTTTCACTTGTATCAGGAGAGCAGAAACGCGATGAGGTGTAAAAAGTAACAAAATTAGCTATTCTTTATATTTTGTACACCTCCTCGCATTTCTGCTCTCCTGATACCAAATCTGCTACCACAAGTTAGTTTTCAAGAGAAATTGATGAATTTTAAGAGATTTCGTTCAATTTTGTAAATTTCACTTGTATCAGGAGAGCAGAAACGCGATGAGGTGTAAAAAAACAAAATTAGCAAATTTAGCTACTCCTGATATTTTGTACACCTCCTAGCGTTTCTGCTCTCCTGATACCAAATCTACTACCAAAAGTTAGTTTTCAATAGAAATTGATGAATTTTAAGAGATTTCGTTCAATTTGGTGATTTTCACTTGTATCAGGAGAGCAGAAACGCGATGAGGTGTAAAAAGTAACAAAATTAGCTATTCTTTATATTTTGTACACCTCCTCGCATTTCTGCTCTCCTGATACCAAATCTGCTACCACAAGTTAGTTTTCAAGAGAAATTGATGAATTTTAAGAGATTTCGTTCAATTTTGTAAATTTCACTTGTATCAGGAGAGCAGAAACGCGATGAGGTGTAAAAAAACAAAATTAGCAAATTTAGCTACTCCTGATATTTTGTACACCTCCTAGCGTTTCTGCTCTCCTGATACCAAATCTACTGATTTCAAGAGAAATTGATGAATTTTAAGAGATTTCGTTCAATTTTGTAAATTTCACTTGTATCAGGAGAGCAGAAACGCGATGAGGTGTAAAAAGTAACAAAATTAGCTATTCTTTATATTTTGTACACCTCCTCGCATTTCTGCTCTCCTGATACCAAATCTGCTACCACAAGTTAGTTTTCAAGAGAAATTGATGAATTTTAAGAGATTTCGTTCAATTTTGTAAATTTCACTTGTATCAGGAGAGCAGAAACGCGATGAGGTGTAAAAAAACAAAATTAGCAAATTTAGCTACTCCTGATATTTTGTACACCTCCTAGCGTTTCTGCTCTCCTGATACCAAATCTACTACCAAAAGTTAGTTTTCAATAGAAATTGATGAATTTTAAGAGATTTCGTTCAATTTGGTGATTTTCACTTGTATCAGGAGAGCAGAAACGCGATGAGGTGTAAAAAGTAACAAAATTAGCTATTCTTTATATTTTGTACACCTCCTCGCATTTCTGCTCTCCTGATACCAAATCTGCTACCACAAGTTAGTTTTCAAGAGAAATTGATGAATTTTAAGAGATTTCGTTCAATTTGGTGATTTTCACTTGTATCAGGAGAGCAGAAACGCGATGAGGTGTAAAAAGTAACAAAATTAGCTATTCTTTATATTTTGTACACCTCCTCGCATTTCTGCTCTCCTGATACCAAATCTGCTACCACAAGTTAGTTTTCAAGAGAAATTGATGAATTTTAAGAGATTTCGTTCAATTTTGTAAATTTCACTTGTATCAGGAGAGCAGAAACGCGATGAGGTGTAAAAAAACAAAATTAGCAAATTTAGCTACTCCTGATATTTTGTACACCTCCTAGCGTTTCTGCTCTCCTGATACCAAATCTACTGATTTCAAGAGAAATTGATGAATTTTAAGAGATTTCGTTCAATTTTGTAAATTTCACTTGTATCAGGAGAGCAGAAACGCGATGAGGTGTAAAAAGTAACAAAATTAGCTATTCTTTATATTTTGTACACCTCCTCGCATTTCTGCTCTCCTGATACCAAATCTGCTACCACAAGTTAGTTTTCAAGAGAAATTGATGAATTTTAAGAGATTTCGTTCAATTTTGTAAATTTCACTTGTATCAGGAGAGCAGAAACGCGATGAGGTGTAAAAAAACAAAATTAGCAAATTTAGCTACTCCTGATATTTTGTACACCTCCTAGCGTTTCTGCTCTCCTGATACCAAATCTACTACCAAAAGTTAGTTTTCAATAGAAATTGATGAATTTTAAGAGATTTCGTTCAATTTGGTGATTTTCACTTGTATCAGGAGAGCAGAAACGCGATGAGGTGTAAAAAGTAACAAAATTAGCTATTCTTTATATTTTGTACACCTCCTCGCATTTCTGCTCTCCTGATACCAAATCTGCTACCACAAGTTAGTTTTCAAGAGAAATTGATGAATTTTAAGAGATTTCGTTCAATTTTGTAAATTTCACTTGTATCAGGAGAGCAGAAACGCGATGAGGTGTAAAAAAAACAAAATTAGCAAATTTAGCTACTCCTGATATTTTGTACACCTCCTCGCGTTTCTGCTCTCCTGATAAAAAGTCGGCTACCAAAAGTTCGTTTTCGAGAGAAGTTATTGAGATTTTAAGAAATTTCGTTCAATTTGGTGATTTTTCACTCACATCAGGAGAGCAAAAACGCGATGAGGTGTAAAAAGTAACAAAATTAGCAAGTTTAGCTATTCCTGATATTTTGTACACCTCCTCGCGTTTCTGCTCTCCTGATACCAAATCTGCTACCAAAAGTTAGTTTTCAAGAGAAATTGATGGATTTTAAGAGATTTCGTTCAATTTTGTAAATTTCACTTGTATCAGGAGAGCAGAAACGCGATGAGGTGTAAAAAAAAACAAAATTAGCAAATTTAGCTACTCCTGATATTTTGTACACCTCCTCGCGTTTCTGCTCTCCTGATAAAAAGTCGGCTACCAAAAGTTCGTTTTCGAGAGAAGTTATTGAGATTTTAAGAAATTTCGTTCAATTTGGTGATTTTTCACTCACATCAGGAAAGCAAAAACGCGATGAGGTGTAAAAAGTAACAAAATTAGCAAATTTAGCTATTCCTGATATTTTGTACACCTCCTCGCGTTTCTGCTCTCCTGATACCAAATCTACTGATTTCAAGAGAAATTGATGAATTTTAAGAGATTTCGTTCAATTTGGGTGATTCTTCAGTTGTATCAGGAGAGCAGAAACGCGATGAGGTGTAAAAAGTAACAAAATTAGCTACTCCTGATATTTTGTACACCTCCTCGCGTTTCTGCTCTCCTGATACCAAATCTGCTACCAAAAGTTAGTTTTCAAGAGAAATTGATGGATTTTAAGAGATTTCGTTCAATTTTGTAAATTTCACTTGTATCAGGAGAGCAGAAACGCGATGAGGTGTAAAAAAACAAAATTAGCAAATTTAGCTACTCCTGATATTTTGTACACCTCCTAGCGTTTCTGCTCTCCTGATACCAAATCTACTGATTTCAAGAGAAATTGATGAATTTTAAGAGATTTCGTTCAATTTGGTGATTTTCACTTGTATCAGGAGAGCAGAAACGCGATGAGGTGTAAAAAGTAACAAAATTAGCTATTCTTTATATTTTGTACACCTCCTCGCATTTCTGCTCTCCTGATACCAAATCTGCTACCACAAGTTAGTTTTCAAGAGAAATTGATGAATTTTAAGAGATTTCGTTCAATTTTGTAAATTTCACTTGTATCAGGAGAGCAGAAACGCGATGAGGTGTAAAAAAACAAAATTAGCAAATTTAGCTACTCCTGATATTTTGTACACCTCCTAGCGTTTCTGCTCTCCTGATACCAAATCTACTACCAAAAGTTAGTTTTCAATAGAAATTGATGAATTTTAAGAGATTTCGTTCAATTTGGTGATTTTCACTTGTATCAGGAGAGCAGAAACGCGATGAGGTGTAAAAAGTAACAAAATTAGCTATTCTTTATATTTTGTACACCTCCTCGCATTTCTGCTCTCCTGATACCAAATCTGCTACCACAAGTTAGTTTTCAAGAGAAATTGATGAATTTTAAGAGATTTCGTTCAATTTTGTAAATTTCACTTGTATCAGGAGAGCAGAAACGCGATGAGGTGTAAAAAAAACAAAATTAGCAAATTTAGCTACTCCTGATATTTTGTACACCTCCTCGCGTTTCTGCTCTCCTGATAAAAAGTCGGCTACCAAAAGTTCGTTTTCGAGAGAAGTTATTGAGATTTTAAGAAATTTCGTTCAATTTGGTGATTTTTCACTCACATCAGGAGAGCAAAAACGCGATGAGGTGTAAAAAGTAACAAAATTAGCAAGTTTAGCTATTCCTGATATTTTGTACACCTCCTCGCGTTTCTGCTCTCCTGATACCAAATCTGCTACCAAAAGTTAGTTTTCAAGAGAAATTGATGGATTTTAAGAGATTTCGTTCAATTTTGTAAATTTCACTTGTATCAGGAGAGCAGAAACGCGATGAGGTGTAAAAAAAAACAAAATTAGCAAATTTAGCTACTCCTGATATTTTGTACACCTCCTCGCGTTTCTGCTCTCCTGATAAAAAGTCGGCTACCAAAAGTTCGTTTTCGAGAGAAGTTATTGAGATTTTAAGAAATTTCGTTCAATTTGGTGATTTTTCACTCACATCAGGAAAGCAAAAACGCGATGAGGTGTAAAAAGTAACAAAATTAGCAAATTTAGCTATTCCTGATATTTTGTACACCTCCTCGCGTTTCTGCTCTCCTGATACCAAATCTACTGATTTCAAGAGAAATTGATGAATTTTAAGAGATTTCGTTCAATTTGGGTGATTCTTCAGTTGTATCAGGAGAGCAGAAACGCGATGAGGTGTAAAAAGTAACAAAATTAGCTACTCCTGATATTTTGTACACCTCCTCGCGTTTCTGCTCTCCTGATACCAAATCTGCTACCAAAAGTTAGTTTTCAAGAGAAATTGATGGATTTTAAGAGATTTCGTTCAATTTTGTAAATTTCACTTGTATCAGGAGAGCAGAAACGCGATGAGGTGTAAAAAAAAACAAAATTAGCAAATTTAGCTACTCCTGATATTTTGTACACCTCCTCGCGTTTCTGCTCTCCTGATAAAAAGTCGGCTACCAAAAGTTCGTTTTCGAGAGAAGTTATTGAGATTTTAAGAAATTTCGTTCAATTTGGTGATTTTTCACTCACATCAGGAGAGCAAAAACGCGATGAGGTGTAAAAAGTAACAAAATTAGCAAATTTAGCTATTCCTGATATTTTGTACACCTCCTCGCGTTTCTGCTCTCCTGATACCAAATCTACTGATTTCAAGAGAAATTGATGAATTTTAAGAGATTTCGTTCAATTTGGGTGATTCTTCAGTTGTATCAGGAGAGCAGAAACGCGATGAGGTGTAAAAAGTAACAAAATTAGCTACTCCTGATATTTTGTACACCTCCTCGCGTTTCTGCTCTCCTGATACCAAATCTGCTACCAAAAGTTAGTTTTCAAGAGAAATTGATGAATTTTAAGAGATTTCGTTCAATTTTGTAAATTTCACTTGTATCAGGAGAGCAGAAACGCGATGAGGTGTAAAAAAAACAAAATTTAGCTACTCCTGATATTTTGTACACCACCTCGCGTTTCTGCTCTCCTGATACAAAGTAGACTACCAGAAGTTACTGTTCAAGAGAAATTATGGAATTTTTAAAAAATTTCGTTCAATTTAGTGGTTCTTAACTTGTATCAGGCGAGTGTGAAAAGTAACATTAATATCAAAATTTACTATTTGAGGAAATTTAGCTACTCCTGTTACTTTGTACACCTCCTCGCATTTCTAATACTATATCCTAATACAAAATACGTAAAATTACTTAGAATTTCTGGCTCATTTTCTATAGTTAAATCGTCGATAAATTAATGAACGTGATATATAATTTGGCTCCCGAATAATAGATGGCAGCACCTGTTTCGAATATCAATTGTAGGATTCTCGTCTTTGTATCAGGAGTGCAGGGACGAGGTTTCGAACAAATTCACATAATTCTGAAAGCTTTCATAGCTTCTTGCATATTTGTTTTTCCAAAACAATATTTCGGTGGAAATTATCAATTTTTGATATTTCTAACTTGGCTGTTTTGTTCATAGAAAACTTCTTTGGGAGGTATTAGATACTCATTAAATAAAACACACTCTACTTTTAATAAAATTTATTTTCTATAAATATAAGTGCAAATCAATAAAATAATTACAGATACCACCTATATTTGAATCGAATAGTTCAACACAAATCCGCTAGATGACAGAGCATTACAATAAGTCATTTTTCATTGAAATTAAATAATTTATATACATTGAGACTAAAAATAATTATATATGTGTAGAGGATATAATGCAACAATTATAAAGTGGCATACTATTGTTGTTGAGGTTCACATCTTAGAAATAGAAACACACATTTTTAATGAAATTTATTTATACAATTATAAATAATGTATAATTGAATCACATATTTAAATTAAAGAATAAACGGTGAATATAAGTGTTGGTTACGTTTACATTTTGTAATATTTATGCCAAACGATACACTTCCCAATATCTAAACATAATTATACAAATATGTCTTTTATTTTAAATATTGTGAAATATTAGTTAACAGTGCAGAAAAGACTTTTCACGTAAATATTTAAACATAATTCCAAGTGGTTTATAACTTAATATCACTACGCGAAACTGTATTTCATTTGGCATAGACAATCTTTTTCAAAATGGATTTCATACAACACAGTTTCACTTTTACTTTAATTTCAAATTGATTTATTAGTTAGGAACAAAAAATGTTATAAAAGAATAGTTGCCTAAAAATGTGTTATTCATTAGTTACAAGTAAAACTGTGTTGTTCAAAAATAGCAATATACATTAAAACTTATTACGATTCAAAGATAATGTTTATATAAAAAAAAATAACTGTTGTACTTTTATTTAGCCAATTCATTCGACAGCCAGTCTAATCCCTCGTACAAGCCATTACCTTGGGTTGCACATGTTGCTTGTATATACCATTTTCTATTTTTAAGGTGTTTAGTTTCAATTTATCCGTCAGTTCTGCTGTAGACATTGAATTCGGCAAATCTTGTTTGTTAGCAAATATTAATATTACGCAGTCTCTCAAGTCTTCTTCTCCCAACATATTGTGTAATTCTTGTTCGGCTTCTACGATTCGATCTCTATCATTAGAATCAACGACAAAAATTAATCCATCCGTATTGGCAAAATAATGTCTCCAAAGTTTTCTTATTCTCGTTTGACCACCAACATCCCATACGGTAAACGATATATTCTTGTATTCAACAGTTTCTACATTGAATCCAATTGTTGGAATTGTAGTTACGATTTCTCCTAGTTTTAATTTATATAAAATTGTGGTTTTACCTGCCGCATCTAATCCGACCATTAAAATTCTCATAGGTTTTTTACTAAACAACCTATTGAATACTGTAGATATGGTGAGACCCATGATTTTTTTAAAATCTTCTAGCGTTTCGTTTTAAGTAGATTCACTGAATACAACAATTATATTTTACTTTGAATACGTGTTATTTTGTTAGATTTTTTGTCGTTTTGACTAAATAGAAAGTATCTTGAAAAAATTGTGATTTATTTATTCGTCATCTATTTAATGATGTGTAAATTAAAAACGTCAAACCAAAAATATATACGTCAGCTTTAGCAGTCACCTGTCATATTCGAGTATTCAAATAACAAACACTTAAGTGAAGCGCTAAAGGTGCGTACAAAGTAGTTATTTTACATATTTTTCCTAATTTCTAACTAAATATATGATAATACTTCCAGGTTGATTCCATCAGCAGCAAATCCTTGAAAAAAAAAAAGAAATTAAAACAATTATTATGAAAAATATATGACATTGGCTATATATCGTAACGGCGGATGCCAAAAAATTAAAGGAATAAGAAGAATATATGACATTCACAATTATAAGGCATGTATTAGCGACGTTTCTACTACGTGGTAGGCAACCAAACAAACGTCGGATATCAATGCGATGAGGTGTAAAATATCTAAACAAATTAAATAATTTATATAAATTGAATCTAAAAATAATTATATATGGATAGAGAGGATATAATGCAACAACAATTATAAAGTGGATACTGTTGTTGTTGAGGTTCACATCTTAGAAATAGAAACACACATTTTTAATGAAATTTATTTATACAATTATAAATAATGGATAATTGAATCACATATTTAAATTAAAGAATAAACGGTGAATATAAGTGTTGGTTACGTTTACATTTTGTAATATTTATGCCAAATGATACATTTCCCAATATCTAGTGGTTTATATCTTAATATCACTATGTGAAACTGTATTTCATTTGGAATAAGCAATCTTTTTCAAAATGGATTTCATACAACACAGTTTCACTTTTACTTTAATTTCAAATTAATTTATGAATTAGGAACAAAAAATATATTACAAACTACAACAAATGTTATAAAAGAATAGTTGCCGAAAAATATGTTATTCATTAGTTATAAGTAAATCTGAGTTGTTAAAAAATAGCAATATATCAAAACTTATTACGATTCAAAGACAATGTTTATATAAAAAATAAGCCCTTTTATTTAGCCAATTCATTTGACAGCCAGTCAAATCCCTCGTACAAGCCATTACCTTGGGTTGCACATGTTGCTTGTATATACCATTTTCTATTTTCTAACGTATTTAGTTTCAATGTATCCGTCAGTTCTGCTGTAGACATTGAATTCGACAAATCTTGTTTGTTAGCAAATATTAATATAACGCAGTCTCTCAATTCTTCTGCTCCCAACATTTTGTGTAATTCTTGTTCGGCTTCTACGATTCGTTCTCTATCACTAGAATCAACAACAAAAATTAGTCCATCGGTATTGGCAAAATAATGTCTCCAAAGTTTTCTTATTCCCTGTTGACCATTAACATCCCATACGGTAAACGATATATTCTTGTATTCAACAGTTTCTACATTGAATCCAATTGTTGGAATTGTAGATACGGTTTCTCCTAGTTTAACTTTATATAAAATTGTTGTTTTACCTGCTGCATCTAATCCGACCATTAAAATTCTCAGAGGTTTTTTACTAAACAACCAATTAAATACTGTAGATATGGTGAGACCCATCTTTTTTTTTCATCTTCTAGCGTTTCCTTTCAAGTAGATTCACTGAATACAACAATTATATTTTATTTTGAATACGTGTTATTTTGATAGATTTTGTGTCGTTTTGGCTAAATAGAAGGTATCTTAAAAAAAATTGTGATTTATTTATTCATCTTGTAAATTAAAAACGTCAAAACAAAAATATACGTCGACCTTTTGCAGTCACCTGTCATATTCGATTATTCAAATAACAAACACTTAAGTAAAGCGCTAAAGGTGCGTTCAAAGTATGCCACATTATATTTGATAGTTATTTGTTATTTTATATATTTTTTCCTAATTTCTAACTAAATATATAATAATAGTTCCAGGTTCAGCAGCAGTTCCTTGAAAAAAAAAAGAAATCAAAAAATTTATCATGAAAAATATATGACTTTGTCCATATGTCGCAACGGCGGAGGCCAAAAAACTAAAGAAAGAAGAAGAATATACGACATGACAATTATAAGGCATGTATTCGCGACGTAATATTAATAAGTTCCTACTACGTGGTAGGCAACCAAACAAACGTCGAATATTTTAATAAGTTGTCGGTGATTATGTAGAAATAAAACTAAATTTAAATTAATTTAAACACTTTTTCTCGCAATCTATTTAATAGCATAGTCATTCAAATTCTAATTGATTGTCCTAAATTTAAATTAATCGTCGGTTCCGTTAACTTTGTTCGTTATAAGGACACAAGAATTATATCCCTTTGAATATATCTTTATAAAAGTATCGGTCGGTCCGGCAGGAATAATTAAGTTAGAACCTTTCGCACATAAAGCCGCGTCGCTCACCTTATTAGTGATTCCCTTCCTTTTCGGGGTGTCGACCAAAGGAGAGTCCAAAAGGGGAAAATGACCACTTGTAATTACGTTTCGAAAGGTAATTAATATATGCGGTCGACCGAAATTTATTTCAACAACTGAATTTATTTTTATTTTATTTTCAACCGATGGTTTAAATTAATATTGTACTATTGGCAGTATACATATTATGCATTGAGAAACATGTTCATATTCGGAAAGGTGGAAGTACACTAAGAAAAATGCGTAGTTCTAAAGAAAACGTTGTTTTATACAGTGGGATTGTTATGATATTCCAATTCCAGAATGTAAATTGTTATTTTTTGACGCTTTAAAATTTGAAAAATGTTATATTTTTATTGTCTATTTAATGTGCGATATAGATGGGGGAGAAAAAAAGTTCAATAACGTTTACATATATATATATATATATATATCTACATATTGTATACAACTATCATCAATCATTCAGATTGTACGTTTAGGGTCAGGAAATTCCGTTCATTTTGCTGTGAAATCCACATGGTGTAATCTCGTTTCGGCCTAAACCAATATTGTACGCAGTTAATGTTGGTTGTGGTGGGTAGATAAGAAAATATAAATCGAGTACCTATTAAAAATAAAAAGGAAGAAAAAAACTACTTGAAAAGTTTGCAATATTATACAGTGAAATTTGGCGCGTTTAAATTGAAATTCAAATGGTTAAAACAAATACAAAAAGTTGAAGTCTCGGGTTTTTATCAATTTATTGTGCATGAAACTATTTGGCAAAAAGCAAAATCATGTTCAAAATATTTAGACAGTTTAATCGATTAAATTCATAGATCTTGGGATATAATATATGACTAAACCACAATGTTTTTCAACCCTTTTGTTTATGAACCGATTTCGATTATTCTGTTTGCATTAGTTCCAGTATAGCTTAAAGATGGGTTCTATTTTAGTTTCAGGAGTATTAGATATTGAACTGCGAAGATACACCAAGAAAACAATCGCAATCAAATAGGAAATATAAATGAGGTATTGTTAGATTTTTGACAATTCTAAAACAATGTAGGGACCTAACTATGATCAGGGACGTATGAGTATAGCTCCAAGGTGGTCCCATTTTAATTTCATTGGTACTGAACTTTGAACTTCGAAGATACGCCAGGAAAACAATCAAAATTAAATGGAAAATGTATAGTGATTGGTACGTAACTATGATCAGGGACGTACTATAGTATAGTTCCATGGAGGTTCCATTTTCATTTCATCTGCTTTGGATGTTAATCTTCGAAGATAGACCAAGAAAACAATCAAAATCAAATATAAAATAATAAAGTATGTTGAGATTTCATGATAACAAAATCATGTTGGATGATAATCCTATTTCTGTACTTTGTGCTAATGCTACTAATATAGCTCCAAAGGTAGTTCCATTTCAATCTTTTTGGTATTCGATACTGAACTTTGAAGATACACGAAGAAAACAATCAAAATAGAAAATGTGAATCGATTGAGGTATCGTTAGGTTTTTGACAATTCTAAAAAGGGATGGTTCCATTTCAATTTCATTGGTATTAGATATTGGATTTAATGTTATTTATTGGATATTTTCTTGGTTACCAATGGATTCAAAAGCTAGGTGTAAAAATTTTCCAAATATATTGTATTATAATTTCCCATTAAAAACAAACCAAATAATTAATACACCACAACGAACGAACATATAAGATGTTAGCAAACTATCTCGAAGGGTGGTAAAGTATAGCGATTTGTAGCGCTGTTATAACCATATTTATCGTAGGGGTTGACTATAACACTACCCCCTTCTAACATATTGGTTAACAGATTCCAAAGTACCTCGTACGTTATATTTCCACGCCTAGAGCGAATATCTTAAATATATATATGGCTATTGAACCTTTACACTATCTAAATTTCGACCACTTATACAGGGGGGAGGCGAAAATGTTCCATAGAAAACGTAATTTTTCGAAAGTAAGACTATTAAGTTATCCGAATACGACTAATATTTAAAGACATTGTTTATGTGGGATCGGTTATGCTATTAATTCCATTTATGGTGTATTGTGTAATTCACATAAACTGGAGCTGTATTAAGCGATACGGAAACTTTCCAATGTTCTATTGTTAACAAAATTTCGTAGTAATTTCGGCAAATATTAACACATTCCGATTGGTTTCGTAATATACATTGTTTTACAACGATATGGTTATATATAGATCGGTTAGGGTCGTTGTTATTTAAATTTAAAGGAAAATTGATCGAGAATTTTTTTAAGAATTTACACTAAATTTTATGAGAAAGAAACGAAAATGTCGGAATTATATTTTTCGTTGTAAAATATTTGCTTTATCTGGAATAGAAACCGAATGTATATATATATATACATAATTGTTTCTATATTACATTTTAATATATCAGACTTGGTTTTACCAGCGTTCGCTGAGCTCAGAAGAAAATCGATATAGAACAAGACGAAAGACCATTCAAGAACATACATTCCCGCTTTGTTCCAGTCGAAATAAGCGGCGCGGAATTATTGTGTTGAACAAATTATTAGACCCGGAAAAATCACGTTTTCTTTTTTTTTTTCATCGAATTCCTTCCCTTCTTTTCATTACATTTCTGATGTTTATTAAACGTTTTAATGACAGTCATAAGTATGTGGAAAGGGAGTGGTAATTCCGCTCGATTTAACGAAAACGGATGGTTTCGGTACATTTTTGTTAAAATTAAAGAAAAAAATGTTCAACTGTCATATTTTACCGTAGGATTCAAAAAAATTATACTTATTTGAATTATTACGTACCGGGTGGGAAAATAAGAACGTCCGTCGGCCATATCTCGGGATTGGTTTCATTCATTCATCCATTCAGTCATTTGGGTTGTGCCCAAGAGCCCAGGTACTTGAACTAAACTTTGTACCAATTCCCATGTTATCTTCTTCCCATTTCAGAAACTTCGAGTCTTCTATAAAGGCCACTAGTTTGAGCCCTCCAATTCGATTTGGAATCAAGGGTCAGTCCCAAATATTCAACTTTTTTTTGGTTTTTTTTTGGATGAACTGAAAGGTCCTCTTTAAGGCACCATTCCTCCACAATTCATAGTGCTTCCTGTAGGACATTCAAAACTACCTCTAGGAATTTCCAATTGGTGACAATTACTATGTCAAATGTACGTTATTTATTTCATCCCCCAAACAATGTGACGTACTTTGAGTGGGGTTGTTACGATAATGGAAATGGAAAAAATGACTATTCTCTAGTTTAGGACCAAAATATCCTTCGTTATGGTCAATATTTATTTTGTGCAAATTCCCCATTCAAAGAAATATACACTGTGTTCATTTGAAAAGGACCCACCCTTAATATTTCAAAAATGGGACATATTAGAAAGAAATGCGTCAACTTTTAACTTGAGGGGGACACTTTTTGGCGCTAATGTCATAAACGTCAGATTCTCCCCCTCCCTACTGGAGACACCCCTTACATTTTTTCAAATGGCATTAGATATCAAGTTATACCTCATTTAAAAGATCTGGTAAATCTCTATTCAATCATTTTGTTTTGCCTTTGATACCAGCCTTCCATTGTTGTTTAAAATTGGTTCTTTTTCAACTTTTCGTATAACCTCGTATTGTGTTATGATGGAAAGACTCTTTGAAGAATAAAAAATTCACAAATAGTAAAAAGACAACCGTTAACAAGAAAATTCTGCTATTTAATCATGTGTTCAAAGTGACCACCGTTAACAGTCAGGCAATAAAAGTTGAAAAAGAGCCAATTTTAAACAACGATTAGATATCAATGGAAGGCTGGTATCAAAGGCAAAACAAAATGATTGAATAGAGATTTACCAAATGTAAGAGGTGTCCCCACTAGGGAGGGGGTGAATCTGACGTTTATAACATTAGTACCAAAAAGTGTCCCCCTCAAGTTAAAAGTTGATGTGTTTCGGCATTTCTTTCTAATGGGTCCTTTTCAAATGAACACAGTGTATATATATATATATATATATATATATATATATATATATATATATATATTTTGAAGTTGTGTATCTAAAAATAAAGTTCAGACGTTGCATTAGCCCCAGTAATAACGAGCTGGATTTAATGGTTGTCGGTTAGGCAGTGATTTCTATCTAATGGCGTATTAAGACAGTGTTTCAGAGTCTCGAAACAACAATTTCTCAAGTAAATTGGTCGTTCGAACCGGAAATACAGAGCCTTTTTTTCTGATTAGAAACTTATTCGCACTCAAAGATTCGATAGAAAAACGATTATTTCCATGTAATTGTGATTCTAAATTGAATTATCTTAATTAAAAATTAATAACTTACTTTTCTATCTTCCACAATTCGCACCGTTTTGAATCTAGTTCGTTATTCAATTGAAATTCGTCGGTAACCTACAAATATTTTTACAATTATCTACCATTACACGTAAAATACATAAATACTGGCAAATTTCACATAAACAGATATAAAAAATTTAGAAAAGTACACAAATATTGGATATTTTCAAAAACGTGACCGTTCACCTCGAAGAAACAACTACTTCTCGGGCTATATGCCCCGACAGACATTGAATTAAGTACACTTCTAAGTCAAACGGGGTCGGTATGATCTACAAGATGTAACCAACCATTCTGATTTGTAATTAGAAGGAACAATATCACTTGTAGAAATTGTGTTAAAATTTTCATTAATGACGGTAAAATAGTCACTGCCAGAAGAACTTTCATTATAAGAGCGAGGATCACATGGCCAGAGACTTTCGACAGGTCTTCCTCTGTAGGGTATGTGGGGAAAGGGGATACAAGCCAAGAGAGATAGAATGTAGTAGAGGAAGGAAGGGAGTAGATGAAGACGATGGAAAAGAGGAAGGAAAAATCGGAGGGACCCTCTAGACCCCTCTGATCAAATAGGAGGAAGGAGAGAACAGAGCGCGGGATGAAGGAATGTAGGGGATGAATGCAGGGTGATACAGATAAATTTGGGGGAAAGCAGGATAGCGCATGATATATTAGATGAAGTGATTTTTAGGAGGGAAGTGGATGTGGTGTGTGGATCTGAGGTAAATGCTGGATATGTGGAGAAGCGGGGATGGATTATGGACGATACAGGAGAGGCAGGAATAAAAGTGGTGGAAGAATATGGGATGAGCATGAATGGATTGGAGGACGATCTGAAGGTGTCAGAAGAGAAAAGGAGAATCATAAGGAGAATGGTGAGAGGGGAATTCAATGCTAAGAATACTATATGAGGGGGGTAAGGACAGGAAAGAAGAGATCCTGGAGGAAGTGTTGACATCCAACGGGTTGGCAGTATCGAATGATGGACTACTGCCCACCTTCGTGAGGGGTGACGGGGATTCGTCATTCATTGATATAACACCATGTGATGAATGGATGGGGGAAAGAGTGAGTAGTTGGAAAGTGCTGGAGGATCAGGAAAGCTTGAGCTTACATATGTATGTAGAGACGGATATAAGGAAAGGGAGGAAGGAATTATTGGAAGAATGTGGATGGAGGTGGACGAAGTCCGAGGCAGAGAGTATGAGGAAGAAAGTAAGAGAAGAGATAGAAAGGAGACTTGGACATGATGTAGATGAATTGTACGATGTGATACAGCGCTGTAAAAGAGAGGGAAAGAGGGGCAATAGGCGTGAGTGGAGGGCTAATTACTGGTGGAATGAGGAAATAGAGGAGCTGTGCAGGGAGTGTGTGAAAGAACGAAGGGGAAGGAGAAGGGGAAGGAGAAGGATAGATGGAAAAGGGGAATACAAAGAGAAGAGGAAGGAACTGGAGCGTAGGGTGGAGAGGGAGAAAAGTGGGAAGAGTTACTGTGGGATTTGGAAAGGCGTATGAGAAAGCGGTGAAAAGGATGGGTGGAAATAGTAACGAGGTGCTAGAGGAAGATTGGTAGAAGGAGATTATAGGAAAATTGTTCACAGGGAGAGAAGAGGAGTGAGGGGCAGGATCCGGGAAGTTCAGGATACTAGGGGGATACTCGGTGACCAGAAATCGTAATTTGTTTAAAACACAATCTCCGAAATTATGAACTTGCTTAACTTTTGTAGAGCAGTTTATTACATGAACCATAACATAATCCTGAAAAAAAGGAAGTTCGAGAAAACGATGGAAAGAAGTGGAAAGTTGGATGTAAGCTTGGGATAAACTGGAAAAGATATCAAGACTGATAACAAACTGTAAAACGAGAAAAGTAGGATGACTGATCCACGTCAAATAATAGATCATAATGCCTTGACAGTAGATATACTAAGCGGGTACTAGCCCAGCGAAAATGTGTATGCCCTCCTGAAAGGCTTACCAAAACCGCCCTCCCCAATTTTGCTTCGTGGCACATAAAATTTGACCTAGCTCGTGATGTTTGACGTAGCTCTTGACGTTTGACGTGGAACGTGATGTTTGACGTAGCTCTTGACATTGGACGTGGAACGTGAAGTTTGACGTGGCACGTAACGTTTGACGTTTAACGTGAAATGTGACGTTTGACGTGGAACGAAACGTTTGACGTGGAACGAGACGTTTGACGTAACTCGTGACGTTTGACGTAGAACGAGACGTTTGACGTAGCTCTTGACGTTTGATGTGAACGTGAAGTTTGACGTAGCTCTTGACATTGGACGTGGAACGTGAAGTTTGACGTGGCACGGAACGTTTGACGTAGCACGTGATGTTTGACGTTTGACGTGGAACGAGACGTTTGACGTGGAACTAGACGTTTGACGTAGCTCTTGACGTTTGACGTGAACGTGAAGTTTGACGTAGCTCTTGACGTTTGACATGGAACGTAAAATTTGATGTGGCACGTGACGGGTGAGCTTTTCAGGAGGGCATGCGCATTTCCGCTGGTCTAGGACCCGCTTAGTATATCTACTTTTGACTATTATTCAACTTAGAACTGTACATTTATATTGATTAGATGAAATCAAAAGTTAACGGTCAACTCAATATTTTATTGCAACGTTGTGTAAAATTCTTAAACGATCTATTTTTCATTTTTTATATAAAAACCATCAATATAATATGTTGTATCTACCACGTGTGTAATAAATTTATATTTTAATGTTTCCCTTTACCTATAATATATACATCTATAAAATAGGAGATTTAACATATCTGCTGATACCGAAGTTTTGGGGAGACAAGAACAATATGACTGTTTGAATTCGTTGTATCCAGATAGCACTACATGTGTAGGCATAATCCTGTAATTTTATTATTGATTTGTTTGAGGGAGCGTCGACTTTGGTGAATAATGTCAAAGGATGTACCTAGTGCTGAGACAAACTTTATTTATTAGATTTCATGTTCGTGGATTTGATCGTTTGCTCTTAGAGACAGAGAGAGAGACGTACAAATTAGATTATTATTTTTGTTGAATATCAGTATCCACTTCCTCCTCCTCTATACTTAGTTCCTGAGAAATGAAAAGGAATTTTGAAGATATCCACAGGTTTCATTTTCTATCCAGTATCCTCTCAGGTGTTTTCCCATGGGATTCCGCAAGAATTTTTCTTTTTTTCTAAATTCTTCCTTTTTCACCAGTTTCCCCTTATTCCAATGCGTCCTGGAACAAGTAACTGCTAATGGCTTAAAGTCACCTTTTAGAGAATCTCAGGAGGACCCACACAAGGACCGTCGCATCAGAAAGATAAGATGAGTCAGGATTTGAACTAGGCTCAGCTATAACAAGTGGATCCACTATAAGGTCGTGTTTAGTCGCAGATCGTCGGTTAAGAATTTTCCCCTTATAGAGGCAGCGCAAAACACACACAACGGTAGACAAGGAACAAGAAAGAAGACAGCTGAAGATAATACCGTCGTGGTTACACAGTGAAAAGGAAGACTGCTCGCACCCAGCCAACAGCCATTTAGGCTGGAGAAGAGCTTGACGCGAAAAGCGGAACGAAGACGATGAGGCTCCATCTGATGAGTTGGAGGTGGTGCAATGAACCGTAAGAAGAAAATTGTAAAAGAGTCTAACTTTACGTTGAAAAAGTGGAAAACAATCGAGGATAAGGAAAGTTGTCAGGTAATCTCAGTCTTTAATGTAGAGTTGGATTCAAAGTATCTGATGGAGTGTAAATCGACGCCTGTCCCGAGGAGTAGTTCTTTTCAAAAAAACTCTTCAAAAATCATCCCTTTTCCCTTCCTTTGATTCGCACACACACAAAGATATAAATTATTCAGCCGAAAAAGAAAAAAACGATCGAAGGGGTATATTTTCGAGTAAAATAGAGAAACTCGCCAAAATCGTTTCGAAACATAAAAATTCACTTTTACCATGTCTCATTTTATTTATCTCCTTTAATATTCCTGCTGTTATCCCGTCAACTCCACCACCTGTTTAAAAATTCCTCGCCCACCCCTCAGTAGCAGGAGAAATTGGCCATATACACAAAATATCCATAATGCAATAGTAGGGAGTGGGGTGAGTCGAAAGAAGGGGCACAAGCGCACTGTTGGCAAGCGTGATTGCCAGTTCGCGTGAGCCCTTTGTTGAAGATACATCGACGGCGGTATGGAGTTTGAAAGAAATAACACGCGCTTTAAATATTCATAGTGATTGTGTGGGGGGGGATTGATATAATTAATCGAATACGAAACGTTTAAGGCCATGTGGAACTAACTATTAAGATCCCATATAGAATCGATGCGGTTCGATTAAGAATCAAGATATATACAACGATATTTAGGTATGTCGTTTTTTTAGCTTTTCACCTGTAATGGCGGTTTTCTTTACTATGGAATGAAACGATATCGACGTTATAATTTATCTATAGAATTCAATTTGTAGGAAAAATAACGATGTTATCAAAGGGATTTTTATAATTATTTGTAAAAGATTGTTGAATATTTTTTTTTATTCAACTGTCATAACAAAGGAATTTATTGAAATTGTGTAGCTTTTAAGTCTATATGTTGAT